>JBAKBP010017192.1:0-49443 GCA_037953745.1 Lithodes maja | reverse complement strand
GCTAGGATCGTCAGGGCAGGAACTTTGGCTGTAGTCCGTGTAGAGTTTCCTAACTCAGTTTATGTGAGCCGTTGTACTATAAGTATTATAATTATGTATTTTGTTTTCTTCTAAGTCAACGAGTTCTATTTTATATCATTAGATATAAGTATTGTGTGTGGGACTTATATGTAATGATGAGAGGAGAAGAGAGAGAGTTATGTAACGACGGCCCGGGAGCGCGCCACGAGGTAGGTAGGCCTCCCTTCCCCCCTCCCTCCTCCCTCCTCCCTCCTCAAGCGCGTGGGAAATCCTTTGTCGATCCCAGATTGAGAGAGAATATTACGTAATGATTGTCAGTGGGCGGTCCTTAGTAGTTTGCGATATGCCGCTAGAGGGCCGAGTATAAAAAGGAGAGGTCCTCGCCACAATTCTTTAGAACTCATCAGGCAGAGCGACTTCTCATATCCCTTGCAACTATCCATATTCTTCCGACTGATGTGAACTTTCTCTACTCTCTGAACAGCCTATCTTCTTCTCTTCTCGTCCCTTTTTAACCCATGACCCCTTTGGTGCAGATTTAGTCAGCCAAAGTATTATCGCTTGAGTTCTCACGAGATAAGTGCCTGTTAGATAGCCTATTTTTGGAAGGGTTAACTAGAATAGGATTGATTGATGTTTGTTGCACTCGTATATGCATTTCCCTGTGTGCGATTATTCATGTTCCTGTTTTCTGCTGGTTTAGGCAATGCTAGACTGGGATAGGGTTTCTGAGTTGTGATTTCCTATGAGTACTAGGTTGCGGTTGAACCAGTACAATTGCAACGGAGACGTGGAACGCCTAGGTGGTCTTTCTGACTGTGTACCGTGGGAGTTTAGCACTGTGTTGCGAGTGAGGGCTTTTGCCTCTGCCACCCAACACTGTGCTATCTCATTTGCTTGACTTTGAGAGGATCGCCAGGAGAGAACCAGATACTAGTGATCTGGATCTCTCAAGAGAGCATCCCGTCAATTAACGTAATTTGGCCGCACAGTCTTAAGGACCTCGCTAGGCTACGAGCCGCTTGCTCAGCCATTGTCTCTTAACCTTAGATATCCCAGCTAGACTTTGCTCGACCAGCAGATACAGCATAGTATTGAAGCTTCTCCTTATGTATGTTATTGTTTATGCACTATTGATTTCATGTGTGGCACGCTTAGCTACTTTAGAGATTAGTGGCCCACGAGCACAATCCTAGTAGGCTATTGTCAGTGCATTGTCGGAGTACTTCTTCTTAATGTTTGCCATTTACTATTGCTTATTCTTATAATTCTTCTTATGTCAATTTAAAGCCTTTAATTACCAGTGAGTTATTCATTAAATTGCTGTTCAAAATCCGATACTTACTTCTTATGAGTATTCGAGAAGCATCTAACTTATCAGAAGATTCCTTGCTTGATGCTCGAGGACTATTGTTTAACGTAACGTAATAGTGCCGATCCGAAGTAGAGGGTGGAGGACTTCTTAAGTTCTTAGTTCAAGGGTGGATTACTTCGGCTTCGGCCAACACTATTCTTTAGTGTTGTAGTACTTTCTTCTTTGTTTGATTGTTGACCAGACTAGATAACTCCTGTCTTGTTATTAGTCTGTTGTGTGAAACGCTAGTACCGAGTTCTTGTATACCCCGTTATAGCAGATAGAACTCTGGAGGGTAGTGGCGTTTTTTGTTCGGCTGGCAGTACTCTGGGGTTGGGATCGTGTGTTTCCGTTGTGGCAGCGAGCCATACTCGAGTCCTGTGTAAGAGCCCTAGTGTACCCGAGTGCCCGGTCGTAACAATAGTAAGTTCATATTTAGCTGAATAGCGTGGGTGAATTATATCTTTGAAAACCAGGGTGTATATGAATAACTCAGAAGGAGAGATGGGCCGGTTTTCTGGACCTCTTTCTCCTTCGCGTTTAGCCCCATTAGTTTTGAGATTTTAAAATGGGCCGAACGCCCATTAGTTTGACGATTTCAACACCTTTCGCCCCATTTCGTTGTCGATTTTAAGACCTTTCGTGCCATTTAGGTGTCGATTTCTGGCGAGCGATAGCCAGCCTGTTATTTTGAATGAAACCGGCCGGGATTTTTTTTCCACCGAAATATGTAAAAATCCATCTTGAATCCATTGGGGGTGTTTTTCTAAGCTAGATGGAGGTCTAGTGAGGAAACTACAAAATATATTAATAAATGACTTGATAGACCAAAAACCAGCCTCTGTCCCCTTAACACTCAAACTGTGAACAAGAATAGAGCGATATTTCCAAGACTCACACATTTCTGAATTCAGCGTAAACATTCCTTGCCGAGAAAGACCTGGGTAGAAATGTGGCGCTATTCTGGGTCAAGGGGGGATGGGCCGTGTTTTCCTGGTCCCCCTTCTCCCTCATGTTTAGCTTATTAGTTGTGAGCTATTAAGACGTTCGCTTCGTTAGTTTGGCGATTTTGAGACCTTTCACCTCATTTTTGTATCAATATTAAGACCTTTCGTGCCCTTTAGGTGTCGATTATTTCCTGGCGAGTGATAGCGAGCCTCTAATTTAAGAAGAAATCGGCCTTCGGCCGGGACAAATTTCTACCGAAAAATGTATAAATTTATCTTGGAAGGGGGTTCTAGGGGGGGTTTGTCTAAGCTTGATGGAGGTCTAGCGAGGAAACTAAAAAATATATAAATAATTAAATGTATAGACCAACAAACAAGCACTACCCCTTAAAACAATGTGTTCCACCTTTGGGAATACTGCTGCTTCATGGAACTGGTGGGAAAATATGATATATGATTACAAAGGAAACCAGGCAACAACAGGTGTGCTGAACCTCACTAGCATAGGGACAAGCGAAAACAGTCCTTTCATGTTAGTCTATATTATTGGGTATGCAAAGGAAAACATAGAAGAAAAAAATATATATAATATTATACGGTATATATATATATTTATATATACAGTACATATATATATATATATATATATATATATATATATATATATATATATATATACCGGTATATATATATATATATATATATATATATATATATATATATATATATATATATATAATATATATATATATATATATATATATATATATATATATATAATATACAGAGAGAGAGAGAGAGATAATGCTGTTTCATGTACATTTTCTTGTATTCCTGTTCATATTTATTAAAGTTTTCAAATAAAATTGCTCCGGTTTGCCCCCTCCTTACTAAATTGCTCCGGTTTGCCCCCTCCTTACTAAATTGCTCCGGTTTGCCCCCTCCTTACTAAATTGCTCCGGTTTGCCCCCTCCTTACTAAATTGCTCCGGTTTGCCCCCTCCTTACTAAATTGCTCCGGTTTGCCCCCTCCTTACTAAATTGCTCCGGTTTTCCCCCTCCTTACTAAATTGCTCCGGTTTGCCCCCTCCTTACTAAATTGCTCTGGTTTTCCCCCTCCTTACTAAATTGCTCCGGTTTTCCCCCTCCTTACTAAATTGCTCCGGTTTGCCCCCTCCTTACTAAATTGCTCTGGTTTTCCCCCTCCTTACTAAATTGCTCCGGTTTTCCCCCTCCTTACTAAATTGCTCCGGTTTGCCCCCTCCTTACTAACATTGTTGAAGGCCAGGGATTGGTAAAGGAAGGTATGGATAATTATAGAAGGGGAAAATAGGCGAGTTCACAAATGGGATTTTGTGTTCGAGTCATGTGATTGGTAGGGGGAGGTCGACATGAGACAGAGCCGGAAGAGAAACAACATTTAATGTTCCTATTCTCAGGGTCCGGGACCACTTTCGCGTTCCCTTGCCCCAATCTCTGTCTCGTCGAGTAGGATAATTATGTTTATTATATTATAGAATTATATTGATCTAAGTACCATGTATCTATTTATCAACCCTACGAAGCAGGTGGTATTGATGCCATACGTACCGGAGTGAGTGAGTGGTATTAGCTTGTCTGTCTGTCTGTCTGTCCTTGAATTAATCTTAGACGGTTGGATGGATGTTAACCATATTTTACAAGCACAGTCGCCCAAATAAGTGATGTCGTTGCACCAAGTATTATTCGATCAGTAATTATCATCAGCAATATATAAGTTTAAATTCATAATTTCTAGTGAGATATACAAGCATGTTCCTACCGTTACACACCCTATTCAACATCTGACAGACAATAATACAGCTCACAGCGAGCAAACTGTAATGACAGCGGCGACACAACTTATTTGGCCAAAACTGTACATTAAATTGTGGCCATAGGTTTGTGAAGCTGTCCCGAACTTGATCGGATGTTTTCATTAATTAGGCCTACTTAAACAGATTAACTTGCTCATGTAGTGATGTACACCCTATTATATATATATAATAGATCTGGATAATTTTAAGGATCTTTGAAGATTTTTTGACGAAAAGATCTCAGTCTGTGGTCATTGATGGGTGTCATTCCCCTTCTGTTACTGTTGTTTCTGGTGTTCCACAAGGCAGTGTCCTTGGGCCTTTGCTTTTTATTATTTTTACTGCTGACCTGTGTTCCGAGCTTGAAAATAAACTAATCTCCTATGCTGATGATACAACTTTATATGCGTCAATTGCATCACTAATAGATCGACACGTAATTGCTACTGCTCTGAATAGGGATTTAGCCAAAATTACATCATGGTGTGAACTTTGGGGCATGAAACTTAATGCTAGTAAAACACACTCCATTATCATCAGCAGATCTCGTACCTTGGATCCTCCCCATCCATATCTACAAGTTTCTGGCGAGCAAATTGAGAATGTGGATACTCTGCGTTTGTTAGGAGTTACTCTTGATCCCAAACTTACTTTTGAAAAGCATATTCGTTCTTTCTCCTCTTCCATTTCCCAAAAAATTGGTCTGCTTCGCAAGGTTTATAAAACATTTGCTTGTGACGCCACAGTTATCAAGTCTTTTTATGCTTTTATTTTGCCACATTTCGAGTACTGCTCACCTGTCTGGTTGTCAGCAGCTGACTGCCATCTCAAGTTGCTTGACAGGTCGCTAAATTCCATCAGTTTTATTCTACCTAATTTGTCTCTTGATCTGTGTCATCGACGTAAAGTTAGTGCCCTTAGTCTTTTATTTAAAGTTTTTAACAGCCCTCAGCATCCCTTACATGGGGTTCTGCCTGGGCCCTATATCCGGGCTCGTGCAACTAGATTCACAAGCAATCTTAATTAATTAATTATTAATAGGGGAGGTGTGGCAGAGTGGTCTTGCCACTGGACTGGTAATCCAATGGACCCGGGTTCGAATCCCAATATGTCAATGGGAAGATATTATTGGGATGGAATTTGTGCTGTACCTAGTATCAGTGCATTACCACAGCACACCGAAATGCCAAATAAATACCCTCATTGTTCCCTGATTGAATAGCATTGTATGAATATTCCCATATTCACAAATATGCTACAGGGGGGCAATGCCTAGTGAGTTAATTGCTCAATAGGTGGCGTTCTGAGAGTGAGGGTCCGAGCCTGGGGGATGAGACTGTGAAGCACAGAGGCGAGGCAGCTTCAGAGGTGGAATTGCTTCGAGCCGTGAAGCTTCGCATGTCTCACTCCCTAGACTGGAGCAAGACCTCACGGGCCTCACCGTGTTCAGCGGTAGAGTGTAAAGGCTATCAGCCTATGCCCGAGAGGGAGTAGTTGGAATATAGAAAAAAAAAAAAAAAAAAAAAAAATCTTGCCATGAGCCGTGTTAATTTTTCTACTACACAGTTTTCACGGTGTTTTGTGCCGGCCATGGTTGACTTGTGGAATAAGTTGCCAAATGAGCTAGTCAATTCAGCTAATATCTCCATTTTTAAGTCTAGAGTTAATGCTTTTTTGCAGCATTAATTCTAATTTTTAAACTTATTTTATTCTATTTTATTGTATTATATTTAAGCTTGATATCCTCCACTGCATAATATGTTATCTGTGTTTAATATGTGTATATGTACAGTACAGTATACAGTGTATGTTTTTATTTTTTCCTAAGTTGCCATAGTCTCTCTCCAGTGCCTCCGGGTGTTTTGTGTGGATTGATCTTGATGGTGTTTCTGCACCCTGGTTGGAGACTTCGGCATCTCATATAATAATAATAATAATAATAATATATATATATATATATATATATATATATATATATATATATATATATATATATATATATATATATAATTATATATATGTGTGTGTTGGATATGTTCTTTTATTTATACATTATTTTTTTACTTAATACGTTGTTTCCACATAGCGATTTTGATTAGTTGTTTTGGCTTTTTACTGTGTTCGTATAGTTTTTTATTTTTTATTTTTTTATTTTTTTTAGTATTTAAGGGATGAGGTCACGAGGAACCTTTTGACCCTGGCATAGACCTAATTTACTGTTAGGCGATCAGAACAGAGGCAAGGGGTGTGAGGAGATTGCCCAACTATCTCCACCAGCCGAGAATCGAACTCGGTGCTCCCGGTTGGTTTTGGTTTATTTATTTTGCAAGTTTTACATTTTAATTTACATTTCGGAGGTTCGTTTAGCTGTTCGAGGGTTCATATTAGAGCAGGAATTATGTAACACATAAATCAATATACGGTCAGGTTAAGGTCAGTTAAAAGAAAAAAACAAACTTAATGAGGAGGTAGTTGATTTTTTGGACCCCCTTCTCCCTCATGTTCAGCATATTAGTTTGGAGGTTTTAAGACGTTTGTTCTGTTAGTTTGGCGATGTTGAGACCTTTCGCCTTATTTCTTTGTCAATATTAAGATCTTTCGTGCCATTTAGGTGTCGATTTTTTCCTGGCGAGCGATAGCGAGCCTGTAATTATAGAAGGAAGCGGCCTTCGGCCGGGACATTTTTCTACCGAAAAATGTACAAATTGATCTTGAAAGGGAGTTTAGGGGGTGTTGTTATAAGTTTCGAGGTCTAGCGAGGAAACTCAAACATAAATAAATATATAGACCAAAATACAAGCACTACCCCCTTATATGCAAAGGTTGAGCTTATGTTTACTTTTAATTAATATTTCATCATGTTCAAAGTGAATGTTATCTAGCATATGCATATCACACTCCTAACATTCCAGGTTTATATTCCCTTAGGTTTAGGTCAAAGGTTGTGTTCAGAGATAAACACGAGGTTTATTATGAGTTCTCCTTAACCCTTCTGTATCGCCACGTATTTTTCATTTTATTTTGCTAGCTATATTTAGACGATTTTGAGCAGTTTAAGAAGGATCTGTGCTAGTATAAAGGTTAATTGAGATAGTTCAAGGCTCTGGAGGTCCTTTTTAAACTGAATAAAATCGTCTAATAGTAGCTAGAAGAAGATAAAAATACGTCGCCGGTACAGAAGGGGTTAAGTATCAGACACTTTCTTAGCCATTGTAACAAACACAATAGCTATGTTATGGTAAAGGCCCGGGAAAAAAGTAGTTATATAATAATAAAAGTAGTTATATAATAATAAAAGTAGTTATATAATAATAAAAGTAGTTATATAATAATAAAAGTAGTTATATAATAATAAAAGTAGTTATATAATAATAAAAGTAGTTATATAATAATAAACGTAGTTATATAATAATAAAAGTAGTTATATAATAATAAAAGTAGTTATATAATAATAAAAGTAGTTATATAATAATAAAAGTAGTTATATAATAATAAAAGTAGTTATATAATAATAAAAGTAGTTATATAATAATAAAAGTAGTTATATAATAATAAAAGTAGTTATATAATAATAAAAGGGTAATGTTACCGATAAAGGTCAAAGGAGTAAGTTTGTTTTGGTATCTTCATTAATAAACCATTCAGTACCGGTGACGAAAATTTCCCCACATTCTGGTAACTATTAGAGGATTAAAAAGGACCTTCTGCAATCAACAGGCTTCGAATGATCTCGCGTAACCCTTTATACTACCACAGATCCTTCTTAAAGTGCACACAATCCTCAATATATAGCTATAACATAATAAAATGCACGTCACCAGTAAACAATGGGTTAATGATTCAAAGTTTCACAGGGTTTGGTATGCAATTGCTTTTGCTAATAAACAATTTATTTCTACTCTATTTACATTATATTTGATCCACTATACTGTATTTATACCAACTCACTCTCTCTCCAGACCAAAGTGTTCTATAGCTTGGGGGCGTGTGTGAATATGTGCTTTGTCAAACACGGTACCCAGAGAACTGCTCCCTGGACAGTCTCAATACTCCACTCCACCATCACAATCCCCCCCCCCCCATTACCCACCCCCCACCCTTCTGACATCTACCAGTCAGGCATTTGATCCCCGGAATTGAAGCCCCTCCTTCATATTGCATTAAAACACGAACTATGGCTATGATATTGTTTTGTTTGATTAGACTAAGTTACAGTAAGTTAAGTTTCAGTATGTCAGCCAAGTTACATTAGGTTAGGTTAAGCGGATATATTTTAGTTTGTTCCCTAGACCTCTATCAAGCTTAAAAATACACCCCCTTGACCCCCTTTCAAGATAATTGTGCACATTTTTCGGTAGAAAGATGTCGCGGCCGAAGGCCGGTTCTTCTTAGATTACAGGCTCGCTTTCGCTCGCAAAAATCGACATCTAATGGCACGAAACATCTTAGAATTGACAGAAATTGGGCAAAAGTTCTTAAAATCGCCAAACTAATGGGGCGAACTGTTTGATCAGTTTGAGGCAGGTTAGGGTTGATGGATTATATTAGGGAAAGATACTTTACACATTCCTATTATGTTTTATGTAGCCCATATTATTATTCCTAAGCCTATTCCGTATCAACACGTGCTTCTTCATGAGTTTATGGCTATCATTAGACGATATTTATGAAGGGGAGATGGGCCGTTTTTTGGCCCCACTTCTCCCTCTTGTTTAGTCCCATCAGTTTTCAGATTTTAAGAAGTTCGACCCCTTAGTTTGGCGATTTTAAGATCTTGTACCCCACTTCTTTGTCAATATTAGGACAGTTCGTGCCATTTAGGTGTCGATTTTTTCCTGGCGAGCGATAGCGAGCCTGTAATTGTAGGAAAAATCGGCCTTCGGCCGGGACATTTTTCTTTCGAAAAATTTATAAATTTATCTCGAAGAGATATTTTTGAAGCTTGGTGGAGGTATGGGGAGGAAACTAAATAACAATACAAATATAAATACAGTACCGGTACATGAGCAAATAAATAGCCGAGCCCCCTTAACTTCTGTAAGCCCTCTAGGAATCAAAGGGGGAGCCTGATATTATATATATATTGTATATTCCAAAATATACACTGCAATTTCTCTGAACCGGGACCTTTCTAAAATTGATAAATATGGACAAAGTAATCTACTGTAGTTTTCGTGAATGCAGAGAAAACCAAGCACAAACAATGTTTTAACTTGCACAATCTTTCCGACTGTCACATAATTATTAATGATGTAAATATTCCCACTTGCTCTAATACTAATATCCTTGGTGTTATATTGAAGGCCGACCTAAGCTGGGTACCGGAATTTAGATCCATTGCGAAAAATGCCTTTAAAAAACTGTAACTCCTGTATAGAGTTTGTGAATTTTTCACTGACGAGCGGTTAGCCATTTTACATAAAAGTCACGTTCGTTCTCAAATGGAATACTGTACACCCTTGTGGAATGGATGTGCAGTGGTTGCATTGAAGCAGTTGAACAACATTCGAAATCAAAATTAGATTAATCAATAACTCTCCAATCACACAGGAGCTTCCTTCATAATTTATACAAAGAGATGTTGCATTATTCTACATATATTTTCTCGTCAAATGTTCCGAGAAACTTGCTTCATTTGTACCACCTCTCCATATCTTTCCCTGTGTGTACTAGGGCAGCTGGAAGCACCCATGAATTCACAATCTCTCCTCCACAATATAGAAGTACCGCTTATCAAAATTCCTTTATCCCCAGAACTACTGCTTTCTGGAATTCACTTTGTTGGAGTAGCTTTTCCAAAACTTACAATCTACAACAGTTTAAATTCAGTTGTTACAAACATTTTACAAATGGAGGATGCCTTTAGACACACGAACCTTTGTGTTTTGTTTTAGTTATTCCTTTATGCAATCATTGTCTTTTTTTTAAACGTACTGCACGTCTCAATTAACCCTCTGACTTTCAGAAGTCCTTCCTAAACTGAATAAACTCGTCTA
Organism: Lithodes maja; assembly: GCA_037953745.1. Classification (NCBI taxonomy): domain Eukaryota; kingdom Metazoa; phylum Arthropoda; class Malacostraca; order Decapoda; family Lithodidae; genus Lithodes; species Lithodes maja. The sequence goes on along the minus strand of JBAKBP010017192.1, from coordinate 39,291 downwards.
ATGATAGCCATAATGAAATTGATAATGCGTCCTTGTGTTAATTCGAAGGTTAAGATTGCTATATTTGATTTAGTTCTGTATACTGGGGACATTTATCTAAGGGCAACTGTACTAAAACCATCAGAACAGGACGAAAATCATAGTTTAATTAAATTGATTTCGTTTTGAGATCGAAACATGTAAAACTATAACCAAGTCAGTATTATTTAATTTTGAGATAGAACATTTGTGAAGAAATACCAAATTCGATTTTATAACCAATCATTATACTAAATCACTCTAACGAATAACTGTCATTGAGATCAACCATCCAACCATCCAATCTCACCAACCAGCCAACCAACCAATCACACCGACCAATCACCCCAACCAACCAATCACCTCAACCAACCACCCCAGCTAATCAACCAATCACACCAACAAACCAACCAGTCACCCAACCAACCAATCACCCCAACCAACCAATCACCCCAACCAACCAACCAATCACCTCAACCAACCAACCAATCACCCCAACCAACCAACCAATTACCCCAACCAACCACCCCAGCTAATCAACCAATCACACCAACCAACCAACCAGTCACCCAACCAACCAATCAATCAATCACCCGAACCAATCAACCAATCAAACCAATCACACCAACCAACCAACCAATCACACCAACCAACCAATCACACCAACCAACCAATCAATCATCCCAATAAACCAATCACCCAACCAATCACACCAACCAATCATCACAAACAACCAACCAATCATCCCAACCAACCAATCAATCACCCCAACCAACCAATTACCCAACCAACCAACCAATCATCCCAAGCAACCAACCAATCATCCCAACCAACTAACCAATCATCCCAACCAACCAATCAATCACCCCAACCAACCAATCACCTCAACCAATCACCCCAACCAACCAATCAGGCTGAGATGCGGACACCATCCAGCTCTTCTGAGCTATCAGAAGAGGCTGGATGACTCCGTCGTCGACACCTGCCCAGGATGTAACACAGCACCCCATACCATCAAACACATCATAGAAGACTGCATTCCACACAACCACTTACGCCAACAACACAATCTACACTCAATGAGAGGGTTGTGAGAAAGCCCGATCGCGGCCATGGCCTTCCTCAGGGACTCGGGGCTGTTCGGCCAGGCAGCTTCGGGAACAACAACAACAACAACAACAACCAACCAAACACCCCAACCATCCAGTCACGCCAACCAACCAATTACCCCAACAAACCAATCAGCATAACCAACCATCCAATCACCCCAACCAACCAATCACCCCAACCAACAAATCACCCCGCCAACCAATCACCCCAACCAACCATCCAATCACCCCAACCAACCAACCAATTACCCAACCAACCAATCGATCACCCCAACCAACCAACTAATCAACTCAACTAACCAATCACCTCAACCAACCAACCAATCACACCAACCAACCAACCAATCAATCATCCCAATTAACCAATCACCTAAACCAACCAATTACTTCAACCAACCAACCAATCACTTCAACCAACCAACCAATCACTTCAACCAACCAACCAATCACACCAACCAACCAATTGGGCGGGTGCCCAACCCCGAAAAGGGTTGAAATAGGGGAGCTATCCCCCCGCCAAAGGCGGCTTTCTAGGGCCTTTCCTAGCTGATGCTGAGAGGATTGGGTTCTAGTCATGTGGTGATGGGCTGGTCTATCAGAGTGAGAACTGAGCGATCTCTGCCATACCCATAGCTTACTCTGACTGTTCCTTTTGCTTGTATATTTTCTGGATCTCAAGTGACGGCGTCTCTTGCGTGGATTGACCTCCTAATCTACCAAGATTGGAAGCCAAAGCGTCACATCTTTCCTTTGCCCCTCAACTTTCTCTTCATAATTGCTGAGGGGCACAGGGCCCTGGGTGGGGCTTTGGTTTCCCGGGCATTTCCGCACCCTCCTCAGCTCCCCGCCGTGGAGTGGCTTCGGTCATCCAGGCTTTATTGTGGTCGGCGGGGAGGGTTTTGTGGGGGCGCTCGGTTGTGGCCTTGGCCTTGCTCGGGGCCTTGGGGCTGTTCGGCCAGGCAGCTTGGGGAAAAACAACAACAAACAACAACCAACTAACCAATCACACCAACTAACCAACCAATCAATCACCCCAACCAGCCAATCACCCAAACCAACCAATCACGTCAGTCAACTAACCAACCACCTCAACCATCCAATCAACAACACCAATTAACCAATCACACCAACCCAACCAATCACCTATCCAATACCAATCTCCCAGTCCCGCACCGCCAGCCTTGGGTGGGTTGTCCACTCACATAACGAGGGTGTGGACGCCCCCAAACTTTTTATTGGATTTTATTTGTATTATTTTTGTTGTGTTTTTGTGTTTTTTATTTCCTTGTGTCTTTATTTCGTTAGCTGTTGTGTGGAAAAGTTGGCTGCGTGCGTGTGATTGCTTCAGTCCTCCATCCCTCCCCTTCCTCCTCTCGTTCCTCCCCTCTCTCTCTCTCCTCCCCTCCCTCCTCCCGTCTCTCTTCTTTCTCGCCACTCCTTCATCCTCTCGTGTCTACGCTCTCTGTCTCTCTCCCCCCCTCACCCATCCTGTCTCTCCCTTCCTCCCCAATCGCCCTCTCACCTTCCTCTTCCCTTCTCCCCTTTACTGCCTCCCTCCCCTTCTTTCTTTTACATGTAGGCATTCTCTCTCTCTCTCTCTCTCTCTCTCTCTCTCTCTCTCTCTCTCTCTCTCTCTCTCTCTCTCTCATACTCTCTCTCTCTCACATAGTTAAAGGATATAATTTATTAATGTTTGTTCTTGATTTATGCATGCACATATTGTGTGTGTGTGTGTGTGTGTGTGTGTGTGTGTGTGTGTGTGTGTGTGTGTGTGTGTGTGTGTATTATTATTTGTTTTTATTTATATGTATATTTCGAGACGACAGTCATTGAAACTGAAGAAAAAAAACACGATTCCCCAACTTAGCTTATTCTAAGTGGGCAACAGACTGACCTTGGCTGCCACATGGATGTTGCTCCACGGGGGTAGAGCGTGAACATGGTTGGTAGTGATCCCATGATACCGGCATCCACAGCTATAGGTAACGCCATCGAACTTGACAATAAACTGGACCCCTAGCTTCTTATAACTCAAAATGAATGAAATACATCGGGCTGACAGTTCTATCATTTAGGAAGAGTCCACCAGGATATAGGTGTGGATATTTACAGCCAGTTTTCTCAAGGTCCTTTAGAGTTACGAAGAAGTCAGGGATCAAGATTTTTGTCAAATTTGTTGGTGCTACCTATAGTCCTCTCAGTCAGGAATGCCTGTTTTAAGATACACTTCACCTGTTCAATGCAGTGAGGTTCAATCCCATGCTGCCTGCGACTTATAATACAGACTACATACTAAGCTCCGCAACCGTGACACCCAGCGTGTGTGTGTGTGTGTGTGTGTGCTTGTATGTGTTTTTTTTTTTTTTTTTTTTTTTTAAATTATATTTATATACAGTATATTTGAACTTCTTCCTCTGGACATAGTTTGAAGCCAGTAGATTCAACCGCTCAGCACGGTAAAGCCAGGAGGTCTCATTCCAGACCGTGAGATGAAACATTGAGACAGTTTGAGTGTTGCAACCGAGCAGGTTCATGGTCCCACCTTCATAGATCCATGACACCTGGTTGTCTCCTCATGGCCCGGTGCAAGCTCCGACTCCTCAAAGCTGCATCGCCACTGTCCTGCTGTCCCATCTCACAGTCTCAGACCCTCTCTCTCGCTCTCAAACGCCACCTATTGAGCCTTTTACTCACAGGATACTGCCCCAAAAACATATGTTGAATATGGGAATATTCATACAATGCTGATTCATTGGGAACAGAGAGGGTATTTTGTATGGCATGTCGGAGGTATTTATAGTGCTGCACTTAACTAAGTACAGCGCAATATGCATCCCAATAAAATCTGCCCATTAACACATTAGGATTTGAACTGGAGACCTATAGATTACCATTCCAGTAGCAAGACCACTCCACCACACCTCCCTTAACATAGTGTGTGTGTGTGTGTGTGTGTGTGTGTGTTTTGCACTCCAGCCAGGATTTGAACCCGAGATCCTAGGAATTGGAGCTTGGCTTACTCACAGCCATCATATGGGTGCTGTTTGGTAGTGAGGCCACCTGACTACAAATCCTTGGATCCCATGTTCAAACCCTGGCTGGGGTATTGCAATTTGTTTTATGTAAACCCAGGGACAAATCTTTCAAAACTTCAAATAAACTTTTCTCTACTGGTGTCATACCAACATACTCTTGAACTACACTAATGAAGCCTTGAATATTAAAGCTTGTTTATTTTTTTGTTTAACCCTTGTTTCGCGGCTGACGACTTAAGTAACATTAGAGAACCTAGGCCCAAAGGCGGCTGACAGATTAAGTAGCAAGGAATGTTGCGCACATTATCGGCAATATGAGAGAGTCACACGGGCTACGAGGAGCGCGGGCAGTCTTTGACCGTTCAGCGTGAATCCAGTCCCACCACTGATAGCACCACAACATGTGTACATATCCCTCGTCTCGCTATATAGGGTAAAATCTTGGGAAATTACCGTATTATTGGGTTTTTGTATTCGCGTTGCAACATCGTTACAAGCAAACAAGGATGATTCAGGTGTCATTGGAAAGCTCTATTATCGCCCTTTCACGGATACATAATTGTATTACGCTCTGGCTCTTGTTTATGCATGAAAAAGAGCATGGAATGATGCTCGTTTAGGGTAAATCTGCCCGCCACACAGGTCGTAAACGCTACAAACATCGCCGTCGTTTGAGGGTTAAGTTTGTTAAGCCCTACTGTACCATAGGGTATTACCATAAGTGTACCCCCTAGTACCAAGCAATGTGGCCAAAATGGCTTCAGAGGCAAAATATAATAACCTCCCACCTCAAAAGTTGATGAAACACTGACCCAGACAGCCTATGGAAGCTTGCAGCCAACCTAAGAAGTGTTGCCAATTCCTTAGAACAGTTCTTACAAGTCATGGTACCAGCCACTGCCTGATACTGGCAGTTACAAGGCCGTCGCTGGGACTGGTGAGTGATTTATCTACTGACGGCTGGCAGCCGTCGCTGGGATTGTACCGGTTAAGGGTATGTTTTTACTATGTGAAAGGTGAGAAATCTCAGAATGAAAGCTTAATGTGCAATGTATCAAGGGATAGGTGTACGAACAGTGATATACGGGGCTGAAACATGGGATCTGAATGTACAAGAGAATAAAAGGTTGGATGTGATGGAGATGAGCTGCTTGAGGAGTATGTGTGGAGTGATGCTTAGAGACAGATTGAGGAATGAAGACGTAAGTAGGAGAGCGGTACAACAGAAACCCTTATCAGCCAGAGTGGAAAGAAGGATGCCATGTTGTTATGGGCATGTTGAACGAATGGGTTATGAAAGGCTTACGAAGAGAATATAAGAGTTAGAAACAAGGGGAAATAGATTGAGAGGAAGACCTCGGAGGAGATGGAGAGATGGTGTGAACAAAGCGTTGGAAGATAGAGAGATGATTCAAGAACAGGCAAGAGAAGTGGTGATGAATAGGAAGGAGTGGAGAGAAGCTTGTGAATAGATGAGTGATAACACAGACGGAGGGAGTGAGGGTCGGGCTCCAAATGGACTAGATAATTGTCCGTCAGGTGCCCGGCCCGGGGAGCCGGTTTGTATAGGAAGGGCCCTGCCTGAAAGTATGCGCATCTGCCTCCTGTTACCGGAACCTCTCCGGGAGATCTGGGACCTGGGAATCTTTTCCTGTGGACCCCTCATGGTCCTTTGTCTCTGGGTCTTCTCCTGGGTGGCCTACATGTATAGGCTATGAATATTTCTATGGATATTTTATTGTTTCTGTTCAGGTTCTGTCTCGAGTCGGCCTGAGCATATACCGGTACATACATTCATACATACATGGTATCACTTGTAAATAAGGAGGTAACCAAAACTGTGTACTGTAGGTAGAACTGGACTTTCGACCGTAACTATACTGTAAACAGAGAGAGAGATATCCGCTCATACAAACCTGCCTTCCATACATAAATGCATACATACATACATAAATACATACATACAGAAAGACATCCGTGCCTACAAACCAGGCTTACATACATACATACATACATAATATATACATACATAAATACATACTGTACATACAGAAAAACTTCTGTCCCTACAAACCTGGCTTAAATACATACATACATACAGAGAGAAAGCTATTCATGCATACAAATGTGGCTTACATACATACATACATGATATATACATATTATATACATACACATGATATATACATACATACATACATGATATATACATACATAAACACATACATACAGAAAGATATCCGTACCTACAAACCTGGCTTACATACATACATGCATAAATACATACATAATACATACATACATAATTTAGAAAGATACCCGTGCCTACAAACCTGGCATACATACATACATACATAAATACATACATACATACAAATAGAAAGAACCAATCAGCCGGCCAGCCCAGCAGAGGCGGTGGTAGTGTGTAATCAATTGGTCCGACAACAACAACAACGAGAACAATAACAATAACAACAAAACACCGGCTCCACCCCACCGCATAACAACAAAGAACAACAAAAACAACGACAACAACAACACCGGCTCCATCCACATCGTGTGACAATAAACAACACGCATATGTTACGATCCAGGTTCTCAAAGACACAGGGCTCTTCAACATTGGACTAGATAATTGCAAAAAGCAACAACGGTAACACTAGAGCCAACCCCTGCCTTAAACACTGGAAAACAAAACACCATTACCGCCCTGAGTCGTGCCTGGACAACGAGGTATCCTATGACTCGGTAACTGGTGCACACACACTAGGCTGACGCTCAATGAAACAGCCTATTCTCAAACAGTAAAAGATTACTCGATTATGTTACACAAAGAAAAGATAGTTAACGTGATTAATTAACGTTACGGTAGATACTCAAATAACTGGCACTCCTGTATTAAAGAAAGTGCAATGCTAGTCCTGCAACATCAACTGGAAACTTCTGAAAAAAGTCTTATGCTGGGAAGATGTTCGTAAAGAATCTTGAACAATTATAATGCAGAATACGGGTCACAATAAATGCTAGGACATATAGTAATAATAGGCAAGCGAATAATAAAGACTGCGCAAAGGTAGTAATGCTCGACAACTAAAGAAATGCTTCGTGACACAACGCAACAGCCTACTCGGGTTGCGCAACTCAACAACAACCTCGGCTCAAAAGTGCAGTGAATAATAATGCTGCATACATATAATAATGGGGCTTATCTCTAACCAGTGTCTGCTCAGTTAATAAAGTCTAGCTGGGGTATCAAGGCAGGGCAACAATGGGCGAACATGCGGCTCGTAGCCTAACGTTGTCCGAGGGTGGTATAATGAAGATTACGTTATATGACGGGGATGCTCTTTTGATAAATCTAGGTCTCTAGTACAGTCAGCCCCCCCAATACGCGAGAATAGGGGCGACAGGAGGCATCGCGTATTGGGAATCCGCGTATTGTGGACCTAACTTTAAATAGGAATAATTAGATATGGGTGACATCTCTCAATTATGGCCTATTTTCAAAAATTTTGGCCTTATTTTCGACATTTTTGGCTCTACAGTACAGTCTATATCTTATATATAATAAGAACAATGAATAAAAATATGAAACCTTACCTTAAAATTAGTAAGTAGATAGGCTAGGACTAGGACTAGGACCGTAGGACTTCACGATTTTCTCCAACTTCTCCCTCCCTGACCAAATCGTACGAACAGTTTACTCTGACAAGCCTATTGCACAGTTTCCTTCTCCTTTTTTCTTGCTATCCAACACTTCCACCTTCATTTTGTGTGTTATCTTCTTATATTGGCGTGGCATGGCGAAAAAAGTGGCAGGCACTACAAACGTTTGGTCACTCCGCACGGCTATGACGCTTGAGCGGGACTGTGGGAGGGAGGGAGGGAGGGTAAGCGGGAGGGAAGGCAGGCGTATGCCCGTCTTCTTCTTTTTTCAGAGCTACTCCTGGGCCTCGCGAAACGTAGACGTGCTCGCGTATCAAGCGGGAATAGCGGATTTGGCCCCTTCTTAGCTCTCGATTCGTGTATTGTGGTACCACCTCGCGTAATTAATGTTTAATTAATTAATGTTATTTTCGAGGGGTCACTCGTGTATTAGGGTTTTCGCGAATTGTGGAATCGCGTATTGGGGGGGCTGACTGTACCTAGCTCTATCCTGGCGATCCCTCAGAAGTCAACACCAAGAGGCAGCACTATGTTGTGAGGGATAGGCTATGGCCCTCTCACACCACAGCGCTGTGCTCGCAAAGTAAACCAACCCGAAGACAACTTAGGCTCCCACAGTACCTGTCGATGTCGTGCAGAGCTTAGCTAACACTGCACATATCGGAGACAACGACACAGTAACCTTACCCCTAGTCTAGCTTTAGATAACCAAGCAGAATCACTCAACACCTTGCAAGGGAGAGATATACCGGTCTACAACCTTCCCGAGAGAGGACACATACGGAAAAGTCTGTCTCTCTAAACCTCAATAAAGCATAATACCTCCTTAACCTAATACATGGAAATATCTGAGAGATTCGCGTACAATACGACTGGTCGACGGTGAACGTCTATGCTGAAACCAGAAGGGATGTTGAGTTTAATAAAGATTAGAGAATGAGAAAGGAGAAGTCGAGAGAGAGAAATAGTATGCAAAGTAGCGAGTATGGGGGACAGAATTGCAAAGGTTGTAGGTGATACGCGTGTCAGGCAAGCTCTGAGCTGGTAAAAAACACGAGGCAGCGACGGGAAGGGACTAGTTGACCACCCGGCCGCCAACGCCGTCAGCGCCCAAGCGAGCCGTGTCATAGCTCACCATGCTGCTGGGTGTACTCCTTCACACTCTCTCGCTCGCCTCCCACACAAGCAACATTTATATTATAGCGAATATAAAATATAAGGCGCGGCCACAGACCAAAACAAAGACCACTTCTAGACTGTCTGTGCCAACACGACACTAATGAAATAAAGCAGATCATTCTAGGACAACTGTAGCCTATCCCCCCATCCTGGCGAGCGCTAGCGAGCTGCAATGCCCCACGCAACCATTCTGCTAACGCCGGGAGGGGTCACACCCCCCCCAAGATATGGGACACTCAACCATGAGCCCATATCTGAACAGGCAGAATGTCGCTAAAATCTGCCACTCCTAACCACTCCGCCACTCATGGAATGCAAGCTCAGTCTCCTCAAAAAAAATACAACATTTTTATATAAAACAAAATCTTATCACCCTTCCCAAAATATAATACATTAATTCATAACATTGTGCTCCCAGAGCGAGCTTTAAGAAGCACAGCCTACTGAGGGAAAATCATCTGCACTCAGTACTCAGCTACAATATTATCTTAAAATTAATTATTAAAAAGAAAGAGTTTTTATTTAATTTTTCATATTTTATTTTAATGTTGTTTTTGCCGGCTACTCTAGATGTAGCCTAATTTTCTTCTAATCAAAGCCAACAACTCCTGCCCTGCGACCCTACGCTGATGCTACACACGCGAGCCAACAGGCACCAGCGCAAAAATACACCGCGAGCCAAGACAGGAGGCTATACCAACATACTGTGGTAGCCTACCCCGGATCCTCCACCCGCGACAGACAGTCCGCAATCACATTCTCACAACCGGCAATATGGCGAATGTCTAAGTTGTACTCTTGCAACATGAGCGACCATCTGGTCAGCCTCATATTCCGGTTGTGGAATTGATTGAGGAATTTAAGCGGGTGGTGGTCGGTATACACTACCACGACTGGCCCATATGCAGGAACATAGACCTCAAAGTGTCTGAGCGCTAACACGATTGCCAGCAGTTCCTTTTCAACAACCGAATAGTTTTTCTGTGCTGAATTAAATTTCTTTGAAAAGAAACTGACTGGATGCTCAAGACCTTCCTCGTCTGTCTGCAAAAGTATGGCACCAGCCCCTACTCCGCTGGCATCAGTCGCCAACTGAAATTGTCGTTCAAAGTCCGGGGCCCTGAGGATAGGGTGAATGCATAAAAGGTGTTTAACTACTCGAAACGCCTGCTCACACTCAGGTGCCCAGCGGAAATTTTTATCTTTAGCTAGTAGATCTGTCAAAGGAGCTAACACAGTAAAGCGGTGGTAATACCCAATCATGCCCAAAATTTCATGATCTGCCGCTTCGTGGTCGGCCTGGGGAACAAGTCGATAGCCTGTATCTTCTGTTGGGGTGGGCTCACCTGCCCTAACCCAACCACAAACCCCAGATACTGCACCGTGGCTTGCACAAAGTCACACTTGCCCAGATTAACCACCAAGCCTGCTTTACTAAGTTGACTAAATAAGGCTTCTATGTGCTCACAGTGACTTTGGAAATCGTTGTCATAAATGATCACGTCATCAAGGTAGACAGTACAGTTTGGGATGTCTGCTACGATGTCGTTCATTAAGCTCCGGAAAGTGGCCGGTGCATTTTTCAGACCATATGGCATCACGTTGCAACGGTAAGTACTGCCATCCACCACAAACCCGCACACCTCTTTAGCCCGCTCAGACAGTGGTACTTGCCAGTAGCCTTTGACGAGGTCTACCTTGTTCAAGTACCTTGCTTTCCCGATCTTATCCACACTGTCATCCACCCGGGGAAGAGGATATGCATTGGTGGGGGTCAACCCGTTCAACTGCCTAAAGTCAATGCAGAACCGAACTTTTCCATCAGGTTTGGGCTGCAGAGTGACAGGAGAAGTCCACCGTACTGCCCCCTTCTCGATCAAGCCTCTCGCCAGCATATACTCCAGCTCGTCCCTGAGCGCTGGGAGTTTAATGGGTGGCACCCGATAAGGTATCGACTTGAAGGGGGGGTGCTCTCCTACTTCGACATCATGCACCGCTTGAGTAGTGAGGCCTGGGTGCTCGGCAAATACAGTGGGGTATGAATCGAACAGGTGCTGCACTGCCACCTGCTGTTCCTCCGGCAGGTGCGCCAAAGCATCGTGCGCACATTGGCTCGAATTCCCCGCCCACTGATCAGCCGAGACATGACAATCCCAGTTATCATCCACCTGATCATTGCTGCCCCCCTCTCCTTCTCCACCATGACCGCGGCAGGTCAACACAGGGACAGCTAGTGACTAAGGTGGGCGCCTCACATACTCCTTCAACAAATTAATGTGGCATAGTTGGTTACGCTTCTTCCGGTCTGGAGTGGCAACTAGGTAATCTAGATCGGAGATCTTTGACACCACCCGATAAGGCCCAGCGTACTTGGCAGCCAGAGGATGACCTGACAAAGGCAACAGGACCAACACCTCTTGACCTACCTGAAACTCCCGGAGTTTTGCCTTAGTATCGTACCTGTCCTTCATACGGGCCTGCGAACTCACCAAATTACGCCCTGCCAGCTCCAGACTTCTAAGCATTCTCTCCCTGCTCTCGAGGACATATCTCAACATAGAACATGGCTTAGCGGTACCCTCCCAAATCTCCTTCACCATGTGGAGAGGGCCCCTCACCTGATGCCCGAAAACAAGCTCATTCGGACTGAAACCGAGACTCTCTCCAGGTATTTCTCTTGCCGCGAACAAAACATACGGCAGACCAAGGTCCCAATCCTTTCCGTTCTCTGCGCAGTAACATCGAAGCATGCTTTTCAGCGTGGCGTGCCACCTCTCCAACACCCCTTGACTCTCCGGGTGATACACAGAAGAGACGACAGTGCTGATGCCATGCTGAATCATAGTTTGTTTGAACAGATTAGATGTAAAATTAGAACCTTGGTCCGATTGCACCTCTTGCGGGTAACCATACCGCGAGCAATACAAGAGCAGGTTCCGGACAACAGTTTTCGCCGTGCCATTTCTCATTGGATATGCATCAGGATAACGAGTGGCCACATCCATGATAGTTAATAGAAATTTATTACCGGCACTAGTAGGGGGTAGGGGTCCGACCATATCAATGATGACCTTACTGAAGGGCGGTCCACTGACAGGAATGGGGTGCAACGGGGCTCTCGGAATTGTTTGGTTAGGTTTTCCAACCCTCTGGCACGTATGACACATTGCTATCCAGGTTACTACCTGCCCCTTCAACCCCGGCCACCAAAAAAAAAATTCTAAAGCCGCCACCGTTTTTCTCACCCCTAGATGTCCTGCCAGTGGTACGTCATGCGCCAACCTCAGTAGGCTATCCCTGTACTCCCATGGCACCACCAACTGGTCCACTACTCCGGACCCCTCTTGCCAACTACGTTTAGGGTCTTGAAAACGCCTATAGAGGATGCCTTCTAAATAAAAAAAATCTCCTGGCTGTGCATCGCCGTCCTCGTCGAGCTCTACAGCTCCATTAGCACACGTTTGGAGCTCAGGGTCCTCTAGTTGCAACCGACGTATATCTGAGGGTGCCAAGCGATCTAACTGCTCCCGGAGCAATGCATGACCTTCCCCGATACTGGGCTGCTCCCTCTGTCTCTCTCGATGTACATAATGTTGCTGTCGTGGAGTCTCGTCATGCCCAACCTCGTCACTCTCGATGACAGGCCCAGGGGATACTCCAGAATTAAGTAATGGTGCTAATACTGAATCACCCAGGAGAGCCGCCGAGTCAAAACTCTTAAAACCAACTCCAGCTTTAGCCTCCTCCTGTTGATCGTTCCTCCGCTGGTCTGAAGACGGAGGACTAGGCTGTGACACTTTAGCTGCCCGAGCTCGGGTGACAACACACGCCATGGGTTGTGTCTGGCACCGCTCGACCCACTCTTGCTCTTCCCTACTCACGTCGGCCGGCCTCTCGGCAACGACTAAGGGTAGAACCTCAGAAGCGGGCATTGCAAAGTCGTTGCCGAGAAGAAGGTCGACGCCCTCCACTGGCAGTTTCTCCACAATCCCGACATCCAATTCACGTGCCACACCATCCACCTCCAACTCCAACCGCACTAGCGGGTATGACAGAGTTGCATTAATACCCTGCACCACTACCACCCGAGCCACGTTTATAGGGTAGCCAGTCTAGTTTTTCATCAGAGTCTGGGAAGCACCTGTATCACACAAGACCTCTACTCCATGCTTGCGCCCCGCCCACATCACGCAACCCCACCCTCTATGGTCGCAAAAAACATCCCGAGCAGGGTTCGAGCCTCCCAGGTGCTTCTGCATTGGCTGTGCCTCAGCCTCTGACGAACTGCCCCGGGCAAACTCAGACGACTTCGGAGACACACCAATGTTGCAGGCCAAAGACACAGCTGCTGGAGGTGGTTTGCTAGGACAGACTCTTGCAAAGTGCCCCTTTTTATGACAATGATAACACTCCAACTCCCCTTTGGGCTTCCCTTGGTACTGGGAAGGGCCCGGCCCCTTCTTAAACGGGACGGTGCTAGTCTTGTGATCAGTCTTGGTATCATGGCTCTTGTACTTGTTTGCATAAGGTATATCACTAACTCGGGGGGGCGGGGCATCACACCCCTTGTTACCTGCCTCACTACGCTGGGCAGACCCGCACCCACGAATTAGTGATAGCCGGAGGTCAGCCATCTCAGCTGCCTCCTGTAGAGTTTTTGGTTGCTTTTCTTTCAGGTTTAACGTCAGGTCGCCGCCCGTGCATTTGAAAAACTGCTCTAAAAGCACCAACTGTTTAATGTCGTCAAACGTAGTAGCTTTCTCCGACCTCAGCCTCCGACTGGGCTTTTATTCTCGCGAGTTCGAGATCAGTCTGTTGTTTAGCCTTAGCGAGTTCGAGATCAGCCTGTCGCTTAGCCTCTATCTTAGCGAGTTCGAGACGTTCCTCACGCTCAGCCTGCATCTTAGTCATCTCAAGCTGGAAGAGCATTTCTGTAGTGAAACCTTGAGGAGGAGGTGCAACTATTGGAGGCCCACCCAGCGATCCTAAACCACGCTGCCAGCGGCTATCGGCCTGCGGGAACGTACTAAACTCCGGCATCCTAGAGGTCCCGATGGGAGTAGAGTGGAGGGGTGGCTCGAGCAGAAGTCCCCGAGCACCCTCTCCACCCTGGACCTCACTAGCCGCCCCCAGTACGCAAGCCCTCAAATCGTTCTTCTTGATGCCATGAGCCACCTTAAGCCCCATGAGGGGAGCCAAACACTGTAGACCATACTTGCTAATTCCTTCTAGTCGATCAGCTGTTATAGGCACCTCCAAAAACTTCTTTGCGGCCTCCTCACTAGTTACTAACCCCCCTGGCATCTGCCCATCAGAGCCTGCATCATTCCCTGAACCGTCAGTATGATCTGATTCGTCTCCCATGGTGTCCACCAAAAATTCTCACATTTATAAAAAAAAAAAAGTACCCAAGCTCCTATGTAGCACTATTCACTTGCCAAAAATGTCTGAAGACTCTCAAGTGCTATACTACTTTGCCAAAAAAATTCTAACGTGCCCACTATATTCCTCAATAAAACAAATGACCACAACAATCCTGCAATTATCACTTAGTTCACAAGATCCTGAGCTAGGTCGCCATTTGTTACGATCCAGGTTCTCAAAGACACAGGGCTCTTCAACATTGGACTAGATAATGGCAAAAAGCAACAACGGTAACACTAGATCCAACCCCTGCCTTAAACACTGGAAAACAAAACACCATTACCGCCCTGAGTTTTGACTGGACAACGAGGTATCCTATGACTCGGTAACTGGTGCACACACACTAGGCTGACGCTCAATGAAACAGCCTATTCTCAAACAGTAAAATATTACTCGATTATGTTACACAAAGAAAAGATAGTTAACGTGATTAATTAACGTTACGGTAGATACTCAAATAACTGGCACTCCTGTATAAAAGAGAGTGCAATGCTAGTCCTGCAACATCAACTGGAAACTTCTGAAATAAGTCTGATGCTGGGAAGATGTTCGTAAAGAATCTTGAACAATTATAATGCAGAATACGGGTCACAATAAATGCTAGGACATATAGTAATAATAGGCAGGCGAATAATAAAGACTGCGCAAAGGTAGTAATGCTCGACAACTAAAGAAATGCTTCATGACACAACGTAACAGCCTACTCGGGTTGTGCAACTCAACAACAACCTCGGCTCAAAAGTGCAGTGAATAATAATGCTGCATACATATAATAATGGGGCTTATCTCTAACCAGTGTCTGCTCAGTTAATAAAGTCTAGCTGGGGTATCAAGGCAGGGCAACAATGGGCGAGCATGCGGCTCGTAGCCTAACGTTGTCCGAGGGTGGTATAATGAAGATTACGTTATATGACGGGGATGCTCTCTTGATAAATCTAGGTCTCTAGTACCTAGCTCTATCCTGGCGATCCCTCAGAAGTCAACACCAAGAGGCAGCACTATGTTGTGAGGGATAGGCTATGGCCCTCTCACACCACAGCGCTGTTCTCGCAAAGTAAACCAACCCGAAGACAACTTAGGCTCCCACAGTACCTGTCGATGTCGTGCAGAGCTTAGCTAACACTGCACACATCGGAGACAACGACACAGTAACCTTACCCCTAGTCTAGCTTTAGATAACCAAGCAGAATCACTCAACACCTTGCAAGGGAGACATATACCGGTCTACAACCTTCCCGAGAGAGGACACATACGGAAAAGTCTGTCTCTCTAAACCTCAATAAAGCATAATACCTCCTTAACCTAATACATGGAAATATCTGAGAGATTCCCGTACAATACAACTGGTCGACGGTGAACGTCTATGCTGAAACCAGAAGGGATGTTGAGTTTAATAAAGATTAGAGAATGAGAAAGGAGAAGTCGAGAGAGAGAAATAGTATGCAAAGTAGCGAGTATGGGGGACAGAATTGCAAAGGATGTAGGCGATACGCGTGTCAGGCAAGCTCTGAGCTGGTAAAAAACACGAGGCAGCGACGGGAAGGGACTAGTTGACCACCCGGCCGCCAACGCCGTCAGCGCCCAAGCGAGCCGTGTCATAACTCACCACGCTGCTGGGTGTACTCCTTCACACTCTCTTGCTCGCCTCCCACACAAGCAACATTTATATTATAGCGAATATAAAATATAAGGCGCGGCCACAGACCAAAACAAAGACCACTTCTAGACTGTCTGTGGCAACACGACACTAATGATATAAAGCAGATCATTCTAGGACAACTGTAGCC
Organism: Lithodes maja; assembly: GCA_037953745.1. Lineage (NCBI taxonomy): Eukaryota > Metazoa > Arthropoda > Malacostraca > Decapoda > Lithodidae > Lithodes > Lithodes maja. The sequence continues at coordinate 23,073 of JBAKBP010017192.1, read as the reverse complement.
TATCCCCCCATCCTGGCGAGCACTAGCGAGCTGCAATGCCCCACGCAACCATTCTGCTAACGCCGGGAGGCGTCACACATATCACAACAACAACAACAACAACAACAACAACAACAACACCGGCTCCATCCACATCGCGTGACAATAAACAACACACATATCAGAACAACAACAACAATACCGGCTCCATCCACATCGCGTGACAATAAACAACACACATATCACAACAACAACAACAACAACAACAACAACACCGGCTCCAGCCACATCGCGTGACAATAAACAACACACATATCACAACAACAACAACAACAACACCGGCTCCAGCCACATCGCGTGACAATAAACAACACACATATCACAACAACAACAACAACACCAACAACACCGGCTCCATCCACATCGCGTGACAATAAACAACACGCATATCACAACAACAAACAACAACAACAACAACAACAGCGCGAACACCGGCTCCACCACACCGCGTAACAACAAACAACATTAACATATAATAACAACAATAACAACAACAAAACAAGTCACACACACACACACACACACACACACACACACACACACACACACACACACAGGTCATAAAACAGCATCAAACGTGGCTGCTGCTGCTGGTATCTGGAAGTGCTGTGGGGGGAGGGAGGGGGGGGAGGTGGTGGTGGATTGGTGGAGAGCGGGGGAGGAGATTTGTGGGGTGATGGCGTGAGGGGGGAGATTGTTGGAGAGTGAGGAAGGGACAGTTTTGTGGGGTGATGGTGTGTGTAGGGGGGCGGGGGGGGGTAGGTGATGGTGGAGCAACGGTGGTGGAGTGGTGGTGGTGATGGTGGAGTAATAGTGCTTTAAGAGTGGTGGTGGTGGAAAGGTGGTGGTAGTGGAGTAGGAAGTTTGGGGCATATATGAAATGGCGAAGAGGTGGTGGTGGAGAGGGAGATGGATTGGTGGAGTGACAGTGGTAGAGGAGAGTGTGAAAGTGGTGGGGTTGGTTCTGGTGGGTTGGGTGGTGAAACGGTGGTGGAGGAGAGGGAGAAAGTGGTGGTGGTGGTGATGGATTGGGTGGGGATTGTGGTGAAACAGTGGTGGAGGAGATAAAGTGGTGGTGATGGTGGAGAGGAAGAGGGATTGGTGGAGTAACAGTGGTGAGGGATTGTTGGAATAATGGAGAGGGTGTGTGCTAGGGATTACGTGAGATTGGTGGAGAGGGGATAAGGGTAGGCTTAGTAATGGTGGAGAGAGTGGTGCGGAGGTGAGTTTTGGTGATAGTGATGGGGGAGGTGAGAAGTGGAGGGAGGGATGGTAGGGGTGTGAGTGTATGAGGGAGGAGAGAGAGGTGGGGGGGTGAGGGGTGTGTTGATTGGACGGGAGGCAAGTGATGACAGATTGGTGATGAGAGAGAGAGAGAGAGAGAGAGAGAGAGAGAGAGAGAGAGAGAGCGAGATAAAAGGAGTTACAATGAATATATAGTACCTCAGAGACCTTGCGGTTCATTCCGAGGAGATACTCGAAGTGAAGGAGAGACTGTTTAGTGCACTTAACTCATTACATAGTGTGCACTACTATCTACTCTCTTCTTGAACTGCTCTACTGAATAACTGGTAACAACTTTGGAGAGAAGTTTGTACCAGGTAGAATAGATTCACAAATACTAGTGTTGAACCTTTTCAATTTTAATTTCCAGCCATGGATGCGTGTTGTATTAACCCGTGGAGCCCCGGCTAGTTTTGTAATGTTTGTTCACCAGAACCCGGCCGGTTTTCAAAAAATGGTTTTATTCCAGAAACAATAGCGAATGGGTTAGGAATGAAGGAAAAACCACGAAAAACCGCTCAAAAAGCACCAAAAAACCAGGTTATTGCGCGCTCACGCGCACGCACGTGGACTTTGAGAGTTTTCAACCATCGGCACGGTTGCCTGGGATACGTACACAGTTCCCATACAAATCTGAGCCCTCTTGAGTGGCTACACCTGAGGTTACGGTCAGCGCAATTAGGGTGACGCGTCAGACGCGTCTCTGGGGCTGTGCATTACATACATCGCCGACGCGTCAGACGCGTCGCTGGGGCTGTATGGGTTAATAATCATGATAAACATTTTGATATAATCCACATTGTCAAGCCCATTAAGTATTTTAAATACTTCAATGAGTTGACCTCGTAGTCTGCGTGTCTGCAACGAAAATAAATCAAGAGCTCTCAACTGGTTCTCATAGCTCAGTGTTCTAAGCGATGGAATAAGCTTTGTAGCCCTAGCTTGTACTCTTTCCAGTCGCTCTATATATTTCCTTAGTGCTGGAGACCAGAATTGAACAGCATACTCCAGGAGAGGCTGTATCAAAGCGTTGTAAGGTGTAAGGACTATTTCCTTATTTTGATACTTAATTTAAATTGCCTCTTAACATAGCCCAATAATTTCTGAGCTTTCTTCTGTACTTCAATGCACTGCTTGGAAAACTTTAGGTCACTGCTAATCAGAACACCCAAATCCTTCTCCAAGTCAGTCACTTCCGGAGGTATTCCCAATAGCGAATAGCCTGACTTGGGTTTTGCTTGGCCGATATGCACACCATGCACTTTTCCAAGTTATGAGGTATCTGCCATGTCTCCGACCATTCACCCAGTCTGTTGAGGTCCATCCTGAGCTGTTCAACCCCTTTGGGGTCCTTCACATTCATTCCAAGCTGTATGTCATCTGCAAACTTGGAGATCACACTCAACAGACCAACATCGATGTTATTTATATATATGATAAACAGAAGTGGGCCAAGGACAGAGCCCTAAGGAACTCCAGAAGTGACTGCAGTCTACTCAGAAGAAACGCCATTGATTACCTCTCATTGTTGTGTACCTGTTAGCAAACTTTCTACCCAATTTGTGACCTCTATATTGATACCTAGCGCACTCACTTTTGACATTAGCCTGCAATGAGGCACTTTGTCAAAAGTTTTTTGAAAATCTAAGTAAAGGATGTCAATGGCTTTACTTTTGTCTTACTCAGCATTTCATGGACAAATTCCAGCAAATTGGTAGGACATGATCGTTGTCGCCTGAATTCATGGTGGGAATCTGTAATTAAATTGTGCATTTCTAGGTAGTCAACTATCTTGTCTACTAGTATCCCTTCTAAGAGTTTTACTATGATAGAAGTCAAGCTAATTGGCTGATAATTCTTGGGACACTCATGATCCCCTTTCTTAAAGATATGGATCACATTGACCAGTTTCCAGTCTTCAGTGACCTCTCCATTTTCTAGTAATATATTGAAGATGTCTGCCAAGAAAGGTGCAATTTCATCTCGCACTTCTCGTACAACTTAGGGAAGAAAGCTATCTGGGCCGGATGACTTGAACCTATTTAACTTTATCTATTCTCGTTGCTACCTTCTCTGGGGTACATCTAATTCTGCTAAGAACTTCACCCTCATCTGGCCTTGGCATGTCACTGATATTTTCCCTTGTAAATACTGAGGGATACGTAGGGATTTATCTATAACAGTGTCAGAGGTTTTTAGTTGGCCTGTTGGATCCTTATTAGAGGTCCAATGCTACTTTTGAATGGCTTCCTGCTGTTCACATACAGTATAGCTGCAGAACTCTTTAGGACTCTCTTTGCAGAGGGCCGCAAGCCTGATTTATTCATTCCGCTTTGCTTCTTTTATAAGAAATTTCACTCTTCTACACAGAACGAGAGAGAGAGAGAGAGAGAGAGAGAGAGGGCGGGGTGAGTTGCGATGAGGCGAATAGTGGGAATACATATAAAGCTGTTATTTGAATGCATATAAAGGTGTGTAGTGGAGGGTTTGGAGATAACAATGTCGGTGAGGGGGGGGGGGGGGGGTATGATTGGAGGAGGAGAAGGATTGATGTCAGGGGGGGTGAAAAATATCTGGTGCGACGTCTTGGGGATATTAGGATGTTGGGTATATTAGGATGTTTGGTATATATAGTGTTTAGGATTTTGACGCATGAATGAGGTGAAGTGTATTATAATCGCCAAACTAATGGAAAGCAATCTTAACATCTCCCAACTAATGGAGTGAAACGGAGGCGCCAAACGACCCGCCTTGCACCAAACGTTCTTTTACGATATGATAACATCTCTATATTTATATTTAAAGTTGGTTCATTTTAATCATGCCAGAAATCTTGACCTTTAATATCTTGCAACTCAATAAGGGCTAGAGCAAATAGGCTGTAACTTTGCAAACCTATTTCCGGGTTTACTTTTTCCATATAATAAAAGTATCAACTCGATGGTTCTAGTATTTTCTGAGGTATTCGAAGTTAGTGGTCAAGATTTTTGGCCTCATTATAACGAATAGTCTATATACTGTATTATGGAGATAATTGGTATGGTAATATGTTTTTATTTATTAGTTTTTAGTTATTTGCATTTATATATATATTATTCAAATATGTTTGTCTTAGTTTCCTCTGTAGACTTTTATCAAATTTAATAAAATAACCTCAAGACCCCACTTTGAGATAAATTTGTATATTTGTTGGTAGAAAAATGCTCCGACCCTCCTAAATTGCAAGATCGCTGTCGTTCGTCAGGCAAAAATTGATACCTAAATGGCAAGAAAGGTCTTAAAATTGACAAATATATGGGACGACAGGTCTTAAAATCGCCAAACTCATGGGCGAACATCTTACAATTTCAAAATTAATGAGGCTAAACATGAGGAAGAAGGGGGTCCAGAAGGAGCGCCTCCTTAAGTTGGATTTATTTGTGTAACTACAATTTCAAATCGGTCTCTTGTATTGTCTAATTGGTTTGTTTTCTATTTGTTTCTTAGGCCTTCTATTTCACCGTGTTATTAGAGATTATACTATAGGTAGCGCCAACGAACTTAAGAACATAAGAACATAAGAAAATGGGAGTCTGCAAAAAGACGATCGGCCCATACAAGGCAGATCCCTGTCACACCCAACCCCAATAACTAGGCCCAATTATAGGCCCAACTCACTAATACCTTGAGTACTGACCCCACCAAAACGGTCAGAGAACTTGACAATAATCTTGACTCCTTAACATCTTATAACTCGAAATTAATTAAAGCAATCCGGCTGACGTTTCTATCACCAGGAAATAGGTGTGGATATTTACAGCCAGTTTGCTCTAGGCCCTTTTGAGTTACAGAGAGGTCAGGGATCAAGATAATTGTCAAGTTCGTTGGCTCTACCTATAGGTCTCAATGACTGAGAATATAACGGTCCACCTATACAGTATGTCAATAATTCCAGCTGATTGGCTCCTGCTACTGTGTCCAATGTCTCGTCTTGTAGTAATTATTTATTGTTTACAAAGGTTTATAATAATCACGGTCGCACAAATCACTCAGCTGGAACTATTGCTATTATGCTAGGATATTTCTGGTCTTTGTGGGTTTGTCTCATCAGGGGAAGCACAAGCAAGTGATTATTACGACTACAAGGAAATCAAGTTATGCAAATAGTACTAAAAGTATTTTATTCGCAATATGTTATAACACAAGATAATCACATACAACATCAAATACATGAGCATATACAACCAACATTATACAGACAATAGAATATTGAAATACACATGGAGTCCACACGTGGGCGGACAATGACTACCATTTTATAATAACACATGGATGGACAGAATTCTAGGAAAGATACGCCACATGGACGAATATATTATTTATACGTTGGTGATCTATCTATCTATCTATCTATTGCCTGACGCCGTGATCCCCGAAGGGGTGGCCACGAACGAACCGCCCCCATGCACCTCTGTCCCCAGTCAGTCGACGCCCCTCCCCCCAACCAACACCGCCTTCATTCATGTAGTTCCTCACTCCATCCTTCCACCTCATATTCGGTCTACCTCTCCCCCTCTGTCCCTCCACCTCGCTCTCGTACACCCTCTTAGTCATTCTCTCGCTTTCCATACGTTCCATATGGCCGAACCATCTCAAGTTGTTCCTTTTCACACTTTCCAGCACATCTACCTCCACACCACACCTCCTTCTTACTTCCTCATTAGTCTGTCTATCCCTCCATGTAATTCCGCACGCACTCCTTAAGTAATTCATTTCCACTGCTCTCACTCTTGTCTGAGTCTCTCAACCAACCTCCATGCTTCGCTTCCGTAAGTCAGTGTCGGGATTACCACACTGTCATGCAAGGACTTCTTCACTTCCATACTGACCACCCTATTTCTTGTTACTGCTTTTAGCGTTCCTACAACCCTCTTCCCCTGTTGTACCCTCTCCCGCACCTCTTCATCCATAGTCCCATCTTTACTCAACACACTGCCCAATACTTAAAAGAGTTGAACGATCTCCATAGCCTGACCGCTCAGCTTCACCTCACACACTGTGACTTCACCCCTTTCGAAGACCATAACTTGCTCTTCCCGTATTTACCTTCAAATTCCGTTTTTCGCACACTGTCCAAACTCATTTACCAGACCCTGCAACCCCATTCATTATCACTCATCAGAACTGTATCATCCGCAAACAGCAGTATAGGTAGCTTCCACTCAATTCCCTCCCTTTTCAGCGATACACCAACATCCACTGCTCTTGATAGTATTTCTTTCATAACTCCATCCATATATACAGTAAACAACCACGGGGACATCACACACCCCTGTTTCAAACCAACATTCAGGTCAAAGAACTCGCTCTGCTCACTCTCCACACGTGCTGCCGCCTTTGCACCCTCATACATGCTCTTCACTGCTTTCAGCAACTTGCCCTCTACTCCATATATTCTAAGTACTTTCCACAAACCTTCTCTATCCACTCTGTCATAGGCCTTCTCCAAGTCCATAAAGGCAACATACACCTTTTGTTTCTTCTCCAGATACTTCTCCACAACACAATTCAGGGTAAAAATCTGATCTACACATCCTCTTCCCTTCCTAAAGCCTCCCTGCTCGTCGCCTATCCATTTCTCCGTTCTCACTCTCACTCTCTCAATCACTACCCTACTGTATACCTTCCCTACTACGCTTAGAAGACATATTCCTCGGTGGTTACCACACACTCCTCTTTCCCTTTGCCCTTATATAGGGGGACTATTATGCCAGTCTTCCAGTCATCGGGTGCACTCCCCTTCTCCCATGCTAGTTTGCACATTTTCCATACCCATTCTATCACTATCTCACCACCATACCTCAACATTTCCCCACACACTCCATCTGTTCCTGGTGCTTTCCCCAACTTCACTCTTTTCATGGCTTCCCACACTTCTGACCTCCTGATCCCCACCTCCTCCTCCACTACTTCTCTTCTTCTCCCTCCCTTACCATATCCAGCTATGTTTGCTGGCTCTTCATTCCTTTCATTTAGCAACTCACTGAAGTACTCCCTCCATCTTTCGACTCTCTCTTGCTTCTCGGCTAGCATTCTCCCATTCTTATCTTTCACACCCTTACTGTTTCCCTTGCTACCTTCCCTAATTTTCTTGACTTCTTTCCAGAACAGTTTCTTACTCTCCCTCCATTTTACACTCCGATTCCTTCCAAATTCCTCATCTACTCTTCTCTTACTTTCCTTCACTACTCTCTTCACCACCCTCTTACTCTCCACGTACCTTGCTCGTTCTGTCTCTCGGAATCTTCATTCCCTCTACTACCCAACCACTCTCTATATGCTTTCTTCTTTTCTTCCACAGCTATTCTTACCTCTTCTGTCCACCATGCTGTACCTTTCACTCCCCTCCCTCTTCTCCTCACTCCACACACCTCCTCACATGCTGCACATATCTCATCCTTAAACACCTTGCTCATCTCCTCCACTTCCTCCATAACTTCCAGGTCGAACCCACCTAGTCGTCTTTCCACTGCTCTCCTGTACTCCTCCCCTGACTTCCTCCTCCTGCAACCTCTCCACCCTCCTCACCATTCCACCCTCCTCTCGCCTCCCTCCCGCTCTCCTCACCCACTTCTTTTGTATCCTAACCTTAGCTACCACTACATAATGATCAGACAGACCCCCTCCAATACCCCTATACACCCTAGCATCCATCACAGATTTCTTCATTCGTTCATCCACACATACATAATCAATCAATGACTTTCATTGATTGGTGATCATTTTCTGAAATACTGACTTGTAGTAATACAACAACGGAGAAATAGTAAATGGTGTGTTGGATAGATATACTACTATTGATCAGACTCCCAAATCTTAGCTATCTATATACAGTAGTTTCTAGATCAGTCTCTCGTTCACTATCGTTTACTTTTGGATTTCAACTTTCAATTTCTTCTACATTGTGTAAATATTTTCGGGCGAAAGTGGGCTAGGTGAGTGCACTTTTTACCACAATCCTTTCTTTCTCCTCCAACATGATAGACTTAGCCAATAAAACTAAAATGGTAAATTGGCTTGCACTGGGGTGATACAAGATCAATAACGTGCCGGCATTCTGCGGGTTAAGGGGGCCCCTAGTACTCGCTTTTTCTGGACCCCCTTCTCCCTCATGTTTAGCATATTAGCTTTGAGGTTTTAAGAAGTTTGTTCCGTTAGTTTGGCGATTTTGACAGCTTTCGCCTCATTTTGTTATCAATATTAAGACCTTTCGTGCCCTTTAGGTGTCGAGTTTTTCCTGGCGAGTGATAGCGAGCCTCTAATTTTACAAGGGGCCTGGACATTTTTCTACCGAAAAATGTACAAATTTATCTTGAAAGGGGGGCCTAGGGGGTGTTTTTTCTAAGCTTGATGGAGGTCTAGGGAAGAAACTCAAACATATATTAATAAATAAATATATATAGACCAAAAACCAAGCACTACCCCCTTAATGGAATCACTTCTTCCGTGGTGTATATCTTATCTGTCCACACATTTTCGTGGACATTGGGTTATAATTTTATGCGATATCATTGTTTACAAACAGGCAGACAAACGGAGTCAACAATATTACCTCATCCTACTGCGTTGGCAGAATTAATAAACCAATCACACACACACACACACACATACGCTCGCTATTAAGACCAGTTGAGTGCTCTTGATCTCTTTTCGTTGGAGATACGCAGACTGCGAAGTCAGTTCATTGAAGTTTTTAAAATACTTAATCTGTTTGACAATGTGGATTATAGCAAAATGTTTAGCCTGAATATATTATATACAACACGCAACCATGGCTGGAAATTAGAGTGTAAAAGGTTCAACACTAGTATTTGTGGAAACCTTTTCACATACTGTATATGATCTGTTCTACATGGAACAAACTGTGCCCTCCGAAGCTGTAAACAGTTCTTTAGTAGATCAGTTCAAGAAAAGAGTAGATAGTGTTTTGCACACTCTGAAATTAGTCTATCTCTATCTATCTATTGCCGGACGCCTTACTCCCCTTAATGAGGGTGGCCATACACATAATGCCCCCAAGCGGACCTATTCCCTGTAAGAGGGACAACCCGAGCCAGTTTACTAAAGGATTTACAGGATTGACCACTCAATTTAGGATCCGTCCGACTCCGAGGCCCTCTTTGTATCTTTTTAGCACTATTTTTCTGCAGTGGTGTTCGGCTAGTTCATCCACTAACCTGCCTTACCCTTAGGTAAGCAGTACCGATTTATATTAGGTTTACTCCCCTAGAAAGGTTGCCAACCAAGGCTGCCGAGTTCCATCCACCCGGATTTTTGAAAGGTTGTCTCCCCTAGATGGATTGCCGACCAAGGCTAACGAGTCCCATCCACACGGGAACATTAGTGTAGTCCGAAGCAGGGGTTCCCAAACTTTTTGTTCCTCGGTACCCCTTGGGCTTTTTTATAGGTTCCCTGTACCCCTAACACAAAAAATTAGGCTTAATATTAAAAAAGGACATTTTACTATTTTGATATTATTTTAAATTTATAGAGTCTGCATGTGTAGATTACATAGGTATATTAAATGGTGATAACAGAAATAAAGCAATTACTAAGGTAATTTATATTTTGATCCAGCACATACAATACATACCTGTTTATTATTATCCAAAACATTAATAAACAAAACTCAGGTATTCTTATTTTGATGCATCGCAGTAACTCAACATAAATGGATCACTACCAATTCAACACACATTCAGTCCTGCAGATAAGGCAGAAACAGGGCCAACAAAATGAAAAAAATGTTAATGCACTCTAGTATTCAGACAAAATTATTGATAACAATTGTAACCAAATCTAAACAGAACTAGTGAGATGGGTGAGCTTGTTTTTTAGCAACAAGCTCACTGATACGAGGGGAAACTTTAGCAATTGCACAACGAAGATCATGTTCAGGTGTGTTGAGTTTTGATCTGTATTTTGATTTGATACCTAATAGTACTGAAAATGCCGACTCACAAAGCCATGTTGATGGAAATACCAACAGTGCTCGAATAGCAGGTTTGGCAATCTGTCTGTATGAGTTTCGCATTGAAAACCAAAAATCACACACATTCTTCTCCGAGTATACATGTAATGCAGAATCATCATGTTGCATTTCTACCAGCTCCTCCTGCCTACCTGTCCCAGCCTGCAACACCTGAGCATTTGTACTGAAAGGATTCCTAAGATATACAAATTCATCTCCATCAAGGCTTGGAAAATAACTATTAATTTCTTGCTCCATCTTCATAAGATGCTCAGTTGCTAATCCTGTGAACTTGTCAGTCTTAGATCGTGGATTTTGATCTATAAATTCTGTTACATTACTAAACATAGCCAAGGTATCAGACTGAATGTTTCCCCTCCACAGTCGAAGTTTTGCAATGAATGCTTTGAGCTTAGCTATACTGCCACAAACTGTTACATCTCTTCCTTGGAGAGACTGGTTTAGCATATTTAGAGCATCAAAAATATCCACAAGATAAGCAAGGTTAAGCATGAAGGAATGATCCTTCAAGGAAGTGACGAAATCTTCACACTTGTGGGAATGCTGAAAAAATTCTAGCAATTCTCCATGAAGCTCATAAATACGCTTTGTGACACTTCCCCGGGAAAGCCAACGTACATCAGTATGGAACAGAAGTACACTGTGATTAGCATCAAAATCTTCACACAATAGTTTGAATAACCGGCTGTTAAGAGCACTCCCTTTTACATGGTTAACCATCTTGACCACCAGTGATAACACGCTGGCTAGTTCAGCAGGAAGAACCTTGCATGACAAAACAAACCTATGGATCATGCAATGCATAAATATCACATGAGGTGCTACTTCCATGACACGAGCTCTAAAACCAGACTTTCGTCCTAACATTGCTGGTGCCCCATCAGTTGTGCATCCTCTCAGATTTTCCCACTTCAAACCATGTTGCTTGAAAAATGAATCTACCACTTGAAAAATATCTTCGCCTTTAGTTGTTGCTTCTAAGGCTGCATTCATTAAGAACTCTTCCTTAATGCCTTCATTTCCTACATAGCGAGCAAACATTAGTAGCTGAGCACAATTTGTAACATCAGTGGACTCGTCAAGTTGAATTGCAAACCCACTTTCAGACATAGAAATCTCGCTAATCACTTGCTGAAAAATATCAAGTGACATTTCTTCTATTCGTCGTTGGACTGTATTGTTTGACAAGGAGATAGAGTTGAGCTTTTTTTCAGATTCATCTCCAAGGACACAACGCACCATTGCTTTTGCAGCTGGAAGAACAAGGTTTTCCCCAATGGTATGAGCTTTCTTTTGTTTGGCAATCATAAGTGAAACTTCATAAGACACGTCCTGTACCTGTCATTTCTAGATTGGTAAAGGTAGTCCTACAGATCTACACTGCAGATACAGCCATGTGAAGTTTATAATAGTAAAAAACAAATGGTATTACCCTACTCCCAATAAATTTCAATAAAAGTTGTGCTAATCAATAAGAGGAAATTGAGAAAAGTGCAATCTGAGTGCAGATTACAACACCATGTATTGTACAGTAGTAATTATTTTCTTCAGACCAAATGTACCCCCTGAAACGTGCAAATGTACCCCTGGGGGTACATGTACCCCAGTTTGGGAACCCATGGACCGTCACTGTAGTGCACTAAACAGTCTCTCTCTTTCTCATTCCACTTCGAATATCTCCTCGGAATGGACCGCAAGGTCTCTTGAGATACTAAGTATTCCTTGTAGCTCTCTCTCTCTCTCTCTCTCTCTCTCTCTCTCTCTCTCTCTCTCTCTCTCTCTCTCTCTCTCTTTCTCTTTCTTTATACCCCCTTTCATCAGCCATTTTTTTACAGTTTTTCTGCCCGGTCATTCTCAGCCAATGGGCCTTTTATGTTGACCCCTCTTTCTCTCCTTTCCCACTCACTCGCACATTTTCTTTATTTTCTTTATTTTCTCTCACAGGCACGCCACCCCTCGCTCAATCTCACACCCTCTTTCAAATTTTTCCGCGCTCTTACTTTCTTTCTTTTTTATTATTTGTTTTTCTTTCTGGCTGTGTGTGTGTGTGTGTCTTTCTATGTGTCAGTGTCTGTCTGCCTGTCTGTCTATCTCTCTCTCTCATTGTATGTCTGTCTGTCTCTGTGTCTATCTATCTATCTCACACACACACACTCTCACACTCTCTCTCTATCTATCTATCTATATATCTATCTATCTATCTATCTATCTCACACACACACACACACACACACACACACACACACACACACACACACACACACACACAGAAAGTATTGTTATCATTGGAGGTTGAAGGTAACAATATTCACTTAAGAGTTTATTACCCTACGCGTCACTGAAGGCGTGAAGCGCTAGGTATTGTTGTCACTCCTTTGTTTGTCTGTGTGTGTGTGTGTGTGTGTGTGTGTGTGTGAGAGAGAGAGAGAGAGAGAGTTAAAGAGAGAGATAGTGTGAATATATAATTTTGTTTTCTTCCATGTGAGTGAGGGAGAAAAAAGGCAGCACTGCCTGTAGCGAGTGCCTCCCCCAGAGTTAAAAGAGTGACAGGGCCAAAATCAAGGGACATCCGACCCAAAATGCCTGGACACACGCAGTTTAAAGCAGTTTAAGTCATAGGAAGAGGGAAAGACCGATTCTGGGTGAGAATTCCAGAGCTCAGCAGTTAATTAAAAGAAAGACTGAGAATAACGCTTCACTCTTGGGTTGGAGAGTTGCAATGAGTAGGGGTGGGATTGTGTTGCAAGACGGTACTACGTACCCTACGTAGAGGAGGTGGTATACACAGGGAAAGCTCCGAGGAACACTGATTATTGTAGTAGCGATAGAATAGCGAGAGATGCAACATTGCGGCGAAGAAAGAGAAATTGCAGAGAGTTGGTGAGTGGGCAGGAGTTAATGATACGAAAGGCTTCCCTTTCTACTTTGTCTAGGTGTGCAGTGTGAGAGGATCCTCCCCACACATGTGAACAATACTCAATACAAAGACGCACTGTGCCCCTGTACAGAGCAAGAAGCTGTGCAGCGGTAAGGAACCCCTTGAGGCGGTTGAGCACACCCAGCTTCTGGGAGGCTGCCTTAGCAAGACTGGTAATATGGTCCTTCCAAGTGAGAGCAGAAGAAAAAGAGACACCGAGAATATTGAGAGAAGATGAAGAATAGATTTTTGTATTGTTGAAGTGTAAGGGTTAGTCCTCTGGGAGTTTCGGATGGCTAGCAAGATGAAGAAATTGGGTTTAGGAAGCATTAAAGGCAACAAGTTTTTTTTTGCCCCAATTGAAGATATTAGTTAACTCAGAAGATAAGTGTTGTATGGCTTCATTATGTGAGTTTTGGAGTTCCTGCTGTGTATGTTGTTGAGGAAATCTAGTTGAGTAGTGTAATGTAGAGTCTTCATCATATGAGTGAATGGGACTGGAGGTGCAGCTGAGGTCGTTAATGAATAAAAGGAAGAGAATTGGAGATAGGACAGAACCCTGAGGAACACTGGAGTTGATAGGTTGAGGTAGTGAACGGTGGCCGTCCACAACCGCAGCTATGGAACGGCCGGAAAGGAAATTAGAGACAAAGGCACAGATGGAGGGATAGAAATTGTTGGAGGTTAAATTGGAAATAAGGGATTTGAGCCAGACTCTATCGAAGGCCTTTGATATGTGTAGTGCAACAGAGAAAGTCTCACCGAAGTCCTAGATGGAGGATGACCAAGAGTTAGTAAGATAAGAAAGAAGATCACCACTAGAGCAGCCCTTAAGGAAGTAATACTGGTGGTCTGAGAGTAGGTTATGGAAAGATAAATGTTTAAGAAATGTTGATGCAAGAATAGTTTCAAAAGCTTTAGAGATGCAAGAAATTAGAGCAATTGGACGGTAGTTGGAGGGATGAGAGCGGTCACCCTTCTTTGGGACAGGTTGAATGAGAGCAAAATTCCAGCAAGAAGGAAAGACGTTAGAGGAGAGACAGAGACGAAAGAGTTTGCTTAGCCAGGGAATTAGCACGGAAGCATAGTTTTTTATTACAATAGGAGGAACACCGTCCGGTCCATACGCTCTCTTAGTATTAATCCTAGAGAGGGTGGAAAATACATCCTTGGAAGAGATTATGATGTTAGGCATACATAGGAGAGAGGTGGGTGGATAGGGAGGAATAGCACCGTAATCATCCAAAGTGGAGATTTTAGCGAAAGTGTTAGCGAAGAGTTATGCTTTGTCAGAGGAAGATATGACGGTGGGAGGGAAAGACGAAGAAGTAAACATTTTTGGAGAGGTTTTTGGCTAGATGCCAGAAGATTTGGGAAGAGCTAGAGTTGGATAGTTCAGTGCATTAATTATTGATGAAAGAAAATTTGGCGTGGCGAAGAACAGATTTGGCTTGATTCCGGGCAGAAAAATAAGAAGTATGAGATTCTTGAGTTTGAAGGCGACGGTACCTTTCGAATGCTTCCTCCATATTACGGACAGCAGTAGAGCAAGCGTGAGTAAACCAAGTTTTTTTGCATTAGACTGAGAAAAAGAAAATGGAATGTATGCTTCCATGCCCGAGAGGATTTCCTCCGTAATGCATTCAGCACTCTCCGAGGGACCCCGGCCACGGAAGCAAATGTCATTCCATGGGAAATCAAAGAAGTACTGCTGAAGAGCCTCCCAGTCGGCAGCGCCAAAGTGACACAAGCGCCGCCGGCTGGGAGGATCGGGTGGCTGTACTGGAGAGATAGGACAGGTGACGGAGATAAATTTTGGTCAGAGGAACCCAATGGAGAGAAAAGATTTACAGTATAAGCTGAAGGGTTAGAGGTTAGATATCAGTCAAGAATGTTGGACCGATCTCCGAAGCGATCCGGGATACGGGTGGGTTGCTGGACTAATTGCTCGAGGTCTTTTAGAATAGAAAAGATGAAGGCTTGTTCACCAGGTTGGTCAGTGGAAAGAGAGGAGAGCAATTGGTGGTGGTGAACGTTGAAATCTCCTAGGATGGAGATTTCTGCAAAAGGAAAAATGGATAGAATGTATTCCACTTTAGAAGTTAGATAGTCAAAGAATTTTTAATAGTCGTTAGAATTAGGGGAGAGATAAACAGCGCAGAAATATTTAGTTTGAGAGTGACAAGAAAGCTTTAGCCAGAGAGTTGAGAATTCAGAAGAATCAAAGTTGGGAGCACGAGAGAAAGCAAGATTGTTTCATACGTATACGCAGCATCCACCTTTGGCTTGAAACTGAGGATAGAGATAGTAGGAGGATACAGAGAATGGTTTGCTGTTAGTAGTCCCAGACAACTGTGTTTCGGTGAGAAAGAGAAGATCAGGGTTGGCAGAGGGAGGTGGTGTTTCACAGAGTAGAAGTTAGAGGAAAGGCCGCGAATGTTGCAGAAGTCTATAGTAAGAGTAAAAGGCAGTAGTCCAGAGCATTTTGGCAAGTCATTTCCAGGGGACAGATTAATGGGGGCATTTCTGGTCTCCCCCCCCCCCCCCCCTGGGGACTCCGAAGCGGGTCGTGAATTGGTCATATTTTGTTTATATTTTTAGTATGTAAGGTGTTTGTAGTATAAAGTATTGATAGGAGGAGAAGGTGTTTTGGAGGGCAGGCTGGGGCTGCCCCTAATGTTAATGAGGCACAGAAAAGATCAGCTAGGGAGGCCAGGTGGTGAAACAGGAGTTCCAGCTGTCCTTATCAACCACCTAGCACTCCCCGGGAGTACCGCCCTGTTCGGCTGGTGCCTTCAGCCTCCTCCTAATGCATTGATATATACTCTGTGGTGTGGTGTTGTGTCCCGAGTTAAATTGTGTTGGTGGTGTAATGGTTTAGATGCTTATGTTCTGGGTGTGGTGTCCAGAGTTCGAATACCGGTAGGAACATATGCTTTCATTAGTTTATTCAAGTACATTGGAGTTTGAAATTGATGATTAATGTTAAGAACTGGGTGTACTTATTTCCTTTAAGTATCTTAAAAGACCTGATAAGATTAATAAAGTTTATCGCCATCAAAATACAAAGGAAATGTATACAGTACATCATTTTTTATATAGCGGAGTCTTTTGAGCTGTAGCTCCTTAGCAGACACCTGAATGTTTACACATTTTATAGGCAACATATGCATATTATTATAGCATTAGGTAAACATTTACAAGTATAATATACACAGAATATTATGGAATTATTAAGCTAAATATCTGTCACCTGCTGTATTTATTCATCCGTGTATAATTTCAGAAGACTGTATCATAAGCAAACGTCTTTTTACTATTTTCTTATAATTTGCGTACGACAGTATGAGACTTGATTTTTATATTTCGTCAGTTAATGAGTTCCATATCTTAGGTCCCTGACATAGAATGCTATTATTAAAGAGCGTAGTGTGTGATAGAGTACAACTCCAAATGACATTATTTGTTCGTGTACAATGATTGTGGTTTACGTATTTACAATATTTCGTATTATTAGCATTAATATGTATATTTCTATAGACATTGAGATTGAAAAAATATAAAATACCATTGCCAAATTTCAGTAACTTTAATGAAGCAAACACATCATCATTTGATTCATAATTCCCTTTAAAAGAAATTTATCATAAGATTTTCTTCTGAGCTCTAATAATATTGTGTAAGTAGGATGACCAAGTACCAATAACAATATATACACAATATATAGCAACACAATATATACTATGTGAATAACACAGGGAGTAATAAATATTGATCATTGACTCCGTCGTGAGCTCCTGTTTGAGAACAGCCGAATAAATAAAAATGGAGGTGGCGTTTTATTTTATATCAAAGAAAGTCTTAACCCGATCCTCGTGTCAAAACCTCAAATTGTGAACGTCGACACATCTTTTGTGCTAATAAAGAATAATAAAGGTACAAAAATAATACTTGCATTAATATACAGACCTTCAGCTCAATCAGTGCAAACTGACCGAGAAATTTACGAACAAATTGCAGATGTAAGTAACTCACAAGATACCGTAATTTTTGGCGACTTTAATTTACCTGTGACCAAGTGGGGCAATACTCTTACTTCACACTCCGGACATGACTTGTATACGAACTTGCAAGAGAGTTCGCTTTATCAATTTGCTCGAACGCCGACCCGTGGTAATAACGTTCTTGACATTGTACTTGCAACAAAAGAAGAATTGATAGAGAATTTGAATGTTGGTGATGAATTCAGTAACAGCGACCATCGTACGATAACTTTCATTTTAAAGTTTACTAGTAACGAACCAAATAGTAGCAGAAAAAGTCCCTAATTTCAAGAAAGCAAACTTCCATAAACTTAGAGCTATGTTTAAAGAAACTGACTGGAGCTTTTTAATTAACAATAACGACATAAATACATCTTGGAAGTTATTCGAAACCACTTACCTAAAACCAGTGCAAGACTGCATACCATCGAAAATACGGCGTCCAGGCCATAATAATAAGCCCAAATGGTGGAATAAAGATATTTCAAACTGCCTGCTTGCTAAAAAATTTGCTAATGATAGATTAAAATCCTCACAAAATGACGAAGAACGGGTGAAATTTGTAGAGCTACGACCCAAAGCCAAAAAGTTAATTAAGCAAAGTAAAAAGACCTTAGAGTTACATATTGCGAATCAAAGTAAAACAAACCCGAAAGAATTCTATAGTTATATCAGAAAGAAAAAAGTAGTTACTTCAACTGTTGGACCGTTAGTCGATGAAAATGGAGAATACACCAAAGACGAAGTACAAATGAGTAATGCCCTCAATACCTTCTTTGCATCAGTTTTTACAACAGAAGACCTCAGTGATATCCCTACACCATCGCCGATTCAGATTGATAATTCAGATGTTCTAAGCAATATCACCGTTACAGAGAGAGAAGTATTGAATTGTTTAGATAAACTCAAGGTAAATAAAATGCCAGGACCTGATACAATCTCGCCTAGAGTTCTAAAGGAAGCTAAGGATGAGCTCTCCAAACCACTGACATTACTATTCAATAAATCCTTGCAGTCTGGAACTATGCCTGATCAGTGGAAGCTACCTAATGTAACACCGATATTCAAAAAAGGCAGCAAATCCCTACCCAGTAACTATCGTCCAATTAGCTTAACCTCAGTTGTATGTAAAATGCTAGAAACGGTCATACGAGAGTCTAGACAGACTCGTAATTCACTTAGAGGAAAATAACATACTTAAAGATACTCAACACGGCTTTCGTAAAAAACGTTCCTGTTTAACAAACCTCTTAGACTTCTTCCACGATATCCTCAACCTCTACGATGAGAGTAAAGCTGTAGATATTATATACCTTGATTTTCAAAAGGCCTTTGACAAAGTTCCCCACAAACGTTTACTGCTGAAACTAAAAGCGCATGGAATACAAGACGGTGTGTTGAAATGAATAGAAAATTGGCTCAGCAACAGAAAGCAAAGGGTAGTCATAAACGGTAAGGCATCTAAATGGACCAATGTAAGTAGTGGGTTACCCCAGGGATCGGTACTAGGACCAATTATCTTTCTAATTTACATCAACGACATAGATGAGGGTCTCACCTGTACAATCTCAAAATTTGCTGACGATACAAAAATTGCAAATAGCGTACTCTCAAAAGAACAAGTTGACGATATGCAACATAATCTAGATAAATTGTCATGTTGGGCCCAAATTTGGCAAATGAGTTTCAATGCGGATAAATGTAAAGTACTACATGTCGGATACCTAAATGAGAAAGCAAACTATTCGATGAATGGCACTCAGCTTAAGAATGTAAACAGAGAAACCGATCTGGGAGTAACAATATCGAGTAACCTAAAACCGAGTCAACAATGTTCAGAAGTTGTTAAGAAGGCAAACAAAATAATTGGCTTTATAGGCAGGTCATTTGAGCATAAATCCAAAGAAGTTATCCTAACCCTTTACAATTCCTTAGTCCGCCCTCTTCTGGAATACTGCATTCAATCCTGGTGCCCTTATTACCAAAAAGATATAAACAAGCTAGAACGAGTTCAACGTAGGAGTTACCAAAATGATACCTAGCCTAAAGAACAAACCATGCGAAGAGCGTCTTAGAGAATTAAATCTATTTCCTTTAACCCAGCGCAGATTAAGAGGTGACTTAATTTAAGTGTTCAAAATCATCAAAGGCATCGACAATATGAACTGTAGTAAGTACTTCACTATCGACCAATCTAATTACACGCGGGGAAACGGTTTGCAAAATTATTGGTAAATCTTTTAACTTGCACGAATCTAAGAATTTCTTCTTCATCGAGTTTGTCAACTTGTGGAATGGGCTTCCCGAAACGTTATAGACTGCATCACCGTTGATTCATTTAAACTCCGCCTAAACAAATATCTCTCATCAAACCCGCGACTGACTGCTGTGACGCACCCAGTGCGTGGCAACGTAACCTGATTGTACTCCTTGGTACTCCACTGTACCGCCACGGTGCGGTACCGTGTACCGTTGTACCGTGCTGGCTGCTTATATTGAGTGTGACAACGTATAACTATGTTCTTTGTATCTCTGCAAATGTCTCGTCATGTGCTAACCAGTGGTGGGTTTTGTTTTAAGCCATGTCGAGACCTTCCATTTAATATGTAGTATCAATAGAGAAGTTGATAGATAAGACAATAGGAATTCAGAGAGAGAGAGTGAGTTAGACTTCAGAGCGAGAGGGTAGCAACGCGCCACGCTGCCGGAGTGGTGGTTGCCAGACGTATGGACCGGTTGGCATCCTTGCGCTTATAGCTAGGTGCGACAGGGTTGGTAGTCCATTGCCGCCTGCCTATGCTGCCTGGGTTGCCCATGTTGTCGTACTGCACATTGCATGGAGGCTCGCTGTGTGTTCCATGATTAGGTTGCCTAGAACCTTTGAGATTCTAACATCCTTGCCCTCTCTCCCAATTTCTCACGGTTGCACTCTTTTTCTCTGACGACATTACTCTCATTTCATTCTTCTCTCTATTTAAATGCATAACCTTCCCTTGAGGTCCTAAAGGAGTTTCAGCACTCACCTCTCGTATTACTCTTAGGACAAGCATATATTTACATGTATTAGATTTAAGGGGTTAATGTGAACAGCGATCTTCTTGATGAGGATAGTTGGTGAACGTTCTACATGTTCACGAGTTATATGCCCAGCTCATCTTCCAATTTGTGACTAGACTAGTGCCATGTGTAAGAGCCCGACCATGCCCAGGAGTTGTCTGTAGAGGGGCGAGGACTTAGCCTTGATTTGCCTACCGAGCCGGGAGCGAGTGCAGTACCAGAGACTACAGCTCGCTCGTAGTGCCGGTATAGTAGAGTAACGTAATTTATCTGTCCTTGTGTTCTCTGCAGTCTTTTCCTGGGTTCTCGCTTTCGGTGCTGGGACTCGTTGTTCCTGTGACTTGGCCTGCTAGCTAGAACACATGGGGATGATGAGTGGGTGATATCTTTATTTTACTATGCATTGCAGCTCTCTTTAAGTTTATGTATGTAACACTTTACAATACACATTACTCACACACAAGACAACACTATTAATACTTTCATGTATCAATTAACTGCACTGTCGTTTTGCTGCTGTGTCCGGAGTTCCGTTGCGTAGGGCGCATACGGACTCAGAGGGGAGACAGAGTGAGAGAAGCGAAGTAGCCTATGCGGTAGTAGGCTACCGGCGCAGTACTGTTGCCTGCAACCTTTTAGTTATTCCAAGTATAGATTCATTATTACAATAAGTGACTACTATTTATGTTCCTTCCATGTGTATTATTAGGTATCTACTGGATCATGAACATCTTGTATGCTACATGCTAGTGCATGTTAGTAGGGGACAGTTATTCTAGTGCACACGCTTTCAAGTAGGCGTGTACCTTTGTCATTTAGCATTTCACTGTCATACCTTTAGCCTGCTTCTATTCTACATTATTAGAGGCTTAATATTAACGTAGTTTCTTGAGTATTGCATTTCTTTAGTAATAACGTAACCTATAAATGTCTGAGGGAGTTTAGCCTCATAGCCTACCCCTGTTGTACACTTTCGCCGAGTTAAGGTACCTCGTTACCATAGACGATAACTCTGTAGGGCGTTGGTGCTTTTGTTGTCTGGAGCATATAGTATTTGGGACTGGAATCGAGCGTGTCGTTGTCACATAAGCCATTTCTGTCCTACGATCAAGAATCCCGAATATGTATTGCCGATCCAGCCGTAACAAAATGGCGACCTTGCACAAGATTCAGTAGTATCCTATCACATGTTTTTTGGAGAACTATTCTATGCTACCTAGTAGAGCTGGCTAGAATTTTCTTTGCATATTGGAGGAATTTTTATTGTGTCATTATTGTATTGGTGGACTTGCAGATTGTTTCGTTGGGGGTGTCTAGAGTAGAGTCATTCAAGCATCTTTAACATTTTGTGAGTCGAGACTGCAATTAGTAATAAGCACTTTTTTTTTTTTATGAACAGCAATTGTATAACCAGCACTATGTCTAATGACTCATCATTTACGGGGGAGGATAACACGGTACAGCCTAGTAACCAGCAAGTACAACAGATGTTTAGGGGAGGGGAGTGTTATAAGTGGAGAGAGGGATGCCCGGGCATTTTTGCAGACACCTTTGACCGAACAGCGCCTGCAGGCTATTGATTGTTACGGTCTTCGCTGTTTAGCCACGGTTTTGGGGCGGGACTGTCCTGACAGTTGGCCCAAGAAGAATTTGGTGGCATGTTTGTTGGGTGATGGCGATGGGGCGGTGGGTGGAGTGGGGTCTTGGGGGGTTCCCTCCAAGCCTCCATTCCACTCTACCCCTGAGCTGGGCCCTCAGCCAGCGAGTCTTAGCACGATGCAGCAGGAGGGTTCTCAAGGGCAAGCTGGCTTACCCGTAAACACGTCTCGGTGTGGATCCCCCATTTTGTGCTCTCCCCCCCCAGGCCTGTCTCCTGAGATGTTATTTCAGCTAGAACTAGCTAAGTTTAAGCTGCAGGAGACTCAGATACAACAGGCTAGTATAGAACGCATAGAGGTTGCTAGAATCCAAGCCAATCAGGATGCAACCAGGTACCAGGCTGAAATGGATGTCGAGAAGTCTAGAGTAGAGACTACGGGGCGTCATCTCGGTGGTGGGCACCGGGTTACAGACTCACTTTCGCATTTAATTAAGTTAGTACCCGCATTTGATGAGACAGCAGTGACTGAGTTTTTTGCTCGTTTCGAAAAGAAGTGTCGTGAGTATGACTGGCCGGAGGTTAAATGGGCAGCATTAGTTTCATCACGTCTAGTGGGTAAGGGGTTGAAAGCCTACGATGCACTGTCACTGGACGAGAGTGTCGTGTATGGACTGGTGAAGGAGGCTGTGCTCCGGGCCTACGAACTGCAACCCGAAACTTATAGATTGAAGTTCCGTGGCGTGAATAAGAAGAGCGACGTCAGTTTTATGGAGCACGCACGGGACTTAACAGATGCAGGTAATAACTGGTTTCGGTCCGAGCACGCAGAGTCGGCTGAGGAAATTAAGCAACTTTTCTATCTGGAACAGTTTTACAAATGTACTGGAACCGATCTAACGCTGAACATTAAGGAAAAATGTCCCAAGACAGTAGAGGAGGCTGCCCAAGATGGCAGACCTCAGATTATCATTGATTCGTGGTTGCGGTGCCGCTCAGAGGGCTGAGTCAGGGCAGAAGGGGCGCTATACCCCACCCACCAGAGTTTTCGATAATAACAAAATCCTATGACACACATAACCACACTAAATGCATTGCACCTAAT
>JBAKBP010017191.1:0-49446 GCA_037953745.1 Lithodes maja | reverse complement strand
CTAGGTATAAGTCACTATGTACAGGCAAGAGAAAGAGGCGTGATGAGATGCTCTAAGGTCAGCTGGTCGAGAGACAAAACTGCAAGGACTCAGGGGTAATAATTATACTGTATATATCGCCAGTGAATCTGGAGTTTTCTACTGCACTCGTGAATGTAATGACGTAAGGCTGGGAGAGACAGACTTAGAGCCTGACATACAGGTCTAGAACTCGCGAGAAGCAAGCAAATAAGGGGAAAACTAAAATATTATACTAATCTGGCTTACATAATCAATATTAATTCTAGATTACATAACTATATATATATATATATATATATATATATATATATATATATATATATATATAGACTATAATTATATATGCACACATACGATACTGTATTACAAAAGAGTAATTGAATTAATATAAAAACTTAAATTTATATAATCCAATATACATATCCATTTAAGTATCAAAGACTTACATGTTTTACACTAGCTGTCTAAGTTTCCTTTAAAAATAACATAAAATACAAAAATGTACTTCTATTTGTTCAACCATTCTTTTTGTCGTTCATTAAGTCCCCCTCACCCTCCGCACACCATTCACAGCCTTTCCCAATTAAGGGGAGATGGGTCGTTTTTATGGTCCCCCTACTCCCTCATGTTTAGCCCTATTAGTTTTCAGATTTGTAGATGTCCGGCCCATTAGTTTGGTGAACCTTTCGCCCAATTTCTTCGTCATTATCAAGACTTTTCGTGTCCTTTAGGTGTCGATTTTTTTCCTGGCGAGTGATAACGAGCTTGTATTATAAGAGAAACCGGCCTTTGGCCGGGAAATTTGTCTATCAAAAAATTTACATATTTATCTTGAGAGAGGGTCTTGGGAAGGTGTTTTTATAAGCTTGATGGAGGTCTAGGGAGTTAACTAAATAATAGATTAGAACATACATAAATGAACAAATAAATACGCCCATCCCCCCCTTAATACCCCTCCATACATAGAAACAAAATATTTACTTTTAGCCTGACCCAAAGGACGGATCGGGGGAAGCTCAAAGGTCATTTATAGAAACTAACTGAAAACAAAATGCATTATATAGAGAGATAATTGATTTAAA
The DNA here is from genome assembly GCA_037953745.1 of Lithodes maja. Classification (NCBI taxonomy): domain Eukaryota; kingdom Metazoa; phylum Arthropoda; class Malacostraca; order Decapoda; family Lithodidae; genus Lithodes; species Lithodes maja. The sequence continues at coordinate 48,343 of JBAKBP010017191.1, read as the reverse complement.
ATCATAGCTATGAGTTACTATTTATATTATTATTATTATTACTACTATGGTTATTGCTGTTCATTGTTATAATTATACGCTCTTCAGCATATATAAGGTAACACTAATACGATGAAGGTTTAGTAAGATTTAACATACAATTATTTGTTTTGGCAAACCTACCATCACCACCACCTAATCATTATCTTATAAAACAAAATAACTCTATTTAACAATTATGTCAATACAACTTCACTTAAGTATATATTTCTTGGACCCCTTCCTCTCTCATGCTTAGCCCCATTTGTTTTGAAATGTTAAGACGTTCGCCCTGCTAGTTCGACGATTTTTAGACTTTTTGCTCCATTTTTGTAAATTTAAATTCCTTTCGCGCCATTTAAATGTCGATCATATCCTGGCGATCGATAGCGAGCCTGTAATTTAGGAGGAATGTTTTTTTTCGGCCAGGAAATGTTTTTACCGAAAAATTTACATATCTATTTCGAAGGGGGGTCTTGGGGAAATTTCTTTAAGCTTGTTGGAGGTCTATATAGGGAGGGGAAAAACTAAAAATAAAACACCATCATTATCACCACAACTCCCCACCACCAGTCACCACCATTTACATCACTACCACAATCACCACCATCATCACCAACACTACCATCACCACAACCCCCCTCCAATTATAACTAACAAACAGGCTGGATAACCCACCGCAGGATTCACTGGACAAATATAGGGAGATTTAGCGCCACAGACATACACGACATAACAAAAACCCTCTAATGTTTTCCTAGGACAACCTCAAAAACATCAACCCCTTCAGTACCATGACGTAATTTTTATCATATCCTGGTTTCCATTAGACGATTTTATTTAGCATACAATCTACCTCTACGATTCAAATGGGTAAATACGATCTCAATAAACCCTCTGAATAACACAGGTCCCTTTTAAGTTAAACTGCATACAATCGTTTAATTATAGCTCGAATAAAAGAAAAAAACCGTCATCTGTGCTGAAAGGAGTTAATGTTAAGGCCAAATTTCCACTTGAATATTTTTATTTATTGACCCCTTTCCCCTTTATGTTAAGCCCCGTTGCTTTTGAGATTTTAAGACGTTTGCCCCATTAGTTTGGCGATTTTAAGAACTTTCGCCCCATTTCTGTCAATTTTAAGAGTTTGTGTCATTTAGGTGTAGATGATTTTTCCTGGCGAGCGTCAGCGAGCCTGTAACTTAATAGCAACCAGCCTTCGGCCGGGACTTTTTCTACTGAAATATGTACAAATTTATCTTGAAAGGGGGTCAAGGGAGCGCAATTTTAAGCTTGATGGAGGTCTAGGGAACACAATAAATAGCTTCCCTTAACACCTCTCTCTCGACCCCAGCAGTTCAGTTCCCTCAGCCGTACTCGTGATAAAGAGTGTCAGGAGGACCCCACCAACCATCCCAGCCGCTGCCAGACTCACTGTTTCGCCAGGACCTTCGTTCATCACCTTAAGTGCAGGTAAATGATCAAGAATATTCCGTTCACATTTAATATAGTCTTTATACTACTGTATTAGTCGGCCAGAAATATTTATCATTAACGGCTTATCCCCCCCCCCCCCCCCCCCCCCCGCCCACTTCCCCCAGGGGGAAAAAAAAGGCTAGAGCGATCAAACTGGTATTTCTATAATTTGTGAAGAATCACCCAGGTGTAGACTTTCACAGCTAATTTGTTCCAGTCCATTTTGAGCTACAAGATGTTCTAGATTTGTAACCTAATTAAAGTAATTATGATAAGAATGCGTATGAATGAATTAATAATAATAATAATAATAATAATAATAATAGTTCTTAAAGCTAGCGCATGCTAAGCTAGCTAAGGATAGCTCAATAAGGCCGATTAGGCGTATTTCCATTGGGGTCCTGTACTACTATCCCATCCCTTTGCTCATGAGGGATGGTAACGACTCAGTGCTTGTGAAAAATCTTTAATGCGCCGAGCGTGGGCGCGAACCCGGGCCTTCTGGGTGGAAGTCCGAGACGCTAGTCACTACACCAAGCGAGCCACAAGAAACACAAGGACAAGAGCAAAGTCTATCATTAAGGGGAGGCAGACTGTTTTTCTGGACCCCCTTCTCCCTAATGTTTAGCCCCACTAGTTTTGAGATTATAAGACGTTCGGCCCATTAGTTTGTCGATTTTAACACCTTTCGCTCCATTTTGTTGTCAATTTTAAGACCTTTCGTGCCATTTAGGTGTCGATTATTTCCTGGCGAGCGATAGCGAACCAGCAATTTTAGAGAAACCGGCCATCGGCCGGGAAATTTTTCTACCGAAAAATTTACAAATTTATCTTGGAGGGGGTCTAGGGGGTGTTTTTCTAAGCTTGATGGAGGTCTAGGGAGGAAACTAAACACATATATGAATAAATGAATTAATAGACCAAACAAACGGCCAGTCTCCCCGGTTTTCTGGACCATTTTCTCCCTCATGTTAAGCCCCATTAGTTTTCAGATGTTAAGATGTTTGCCCCATTAGCTAGTCGATTTTAAACCTTTCGCCCCATTTCTTTGTCAATATTTAGACCTTTCGCGCTATTTAGGTGTCGATTTTTTCCCTGGCGAACGATAGTGAGCCTGTAATGTTGGAAAATCCGTTTAGGGACTCAGAGCTGTTCGGCCAGGCAACCTAGGGAATGACAACAACAACAAGAACAAAAACGATCCGACACATCTCCTTTTATTTATGTATATAGTTATGTTTATGGGCGAGGAGAAATGACACAAACAATAGACTAAGACTTATGAGATCAAGACTGATGACATAACCCTCCCCAAAATATCCAGGTTCAAGTGAAAACTAGATTAAACATTCTTAGTTTAATAAAATTAAGGATTAATCTCTTCAGGACGAGAAATAAGAATACTGTATATAATGCACTAAGATTATCAGAAAATGTGCAAGGACAAAATAAATAACTATATACCTTTACTGAAGCAATGCAATATAAACATAACTATACCACATAAGAATTTAATATTTTCTCAAGATCACTGGAAATGTTTAATATCTGTTTAATAACTTAAGGAAAGCACATTACGTTAATAAAAGCAATTCAAGTAATTAATACAATTATTTAACACTTGAGAAAATATTCTAATCTAATCAAATTCACAAACTTGGAAATTAATTACAAATTAATTAATGCTTCACACTTATAACATTAATAAATGTAATAAAAAGGAAATAAACAAATAATATGAATTTTCAGAAAACTCGATAATTAATTATTAAATGATCACTAGATAGCCTAAACTTATAATAATGCACAACATCAATAATAGGCTATAATATGGGACATACTTATACAGTATACTCAGCACCCCCAAAACACAACAGGTATGCAGATTACAGGTTGCTTAAAATCGTTTGAAGGTAGCCTGGAGAGATATGTCACTTCACTAATTATAATGGTCACTATGTACAGAGAGAGAACAGGCGTGGTCGTCAGCTGGTCTAAGAGTTGGAACTGCAAGGACTCAGGGGTATATATATCTCACCAGTGAATCTGGAATTTTCTACTACACACATGAATGAAATGACAACACCTGGAGAGACAGACTGCATCCTGACAGGTCTAGAACTTTCGAGAAGCAAGCAAATAAGGGGGAAACTAAAATATTATCCTAATCTGGCCTATATAATCAATATTAATTCTGGATTACATAATACCTCCCCCCTAAAGAAAGAAATTTACAGGGGAAATGTCTATACTTTAAAACAACTAGGCTACAATCTAGACAAGCAATCTGCAATCAATTTTTGTTCCCTTTAATATGCCTTATATCTAAAGGATATTCCTGAAGAAGCAGACTCCACCTGGTCAATCTCTGATTTTTATCTTTAAATTTACTAAGAAACTTCAGTGGGTGGTGATCAGTATAAATAGCAATAGAATCTGGGCCTGAACACAAATATAAAGAAAAAAATTGCAATCTCAAAATCAGAGCCAAAAGTTCCTTCTCAATAGTTGAATAATTATTTTGGGGTGGAGTGAACTTCTTGATGTAATTAGATACAGGATGCTCAATACCTTGGTCATCCTCCAGCAACAAAACTGCCCCAGCTCCTGAATTACTAGCATCCACACTCCACAGCCATTTTAAAGGATTTGCCAAAGTTAAGGGTCGAAAGCACTGGCTGACTCAAACAGGATAGCTTTGAGTTTGTTGAAAGAGTGTTCACATGCTTCATTCCACTCAAATTTAACTCCATTTTTCAAAAGATCTGTGAGTGGTGACACAAGGATTGAGCAATTTAGAACAAACCTGCGGTAGTATCCTACCATACCAAGAAATCTTTGCAATTCATTCCTATTTTTGGGTCTAGAAAGATCACTTATCACTTGAACTTTAGTCTCTGGTGGCACCACTTGTCCATTACCCATCACATAACAAAGATACTGTACTTTAGCTTGACCAAATTCACATTTTGATAGATTTGCAACAAGATTAGCCTGAACCAGACAATCAAGAAAGTTACTGACATGGTATAGATGATCTTTCCAGGTGTCACTAAAGATCAATACATCATCAATATACGCAACACATCCTTCCAAACCCTTGGTTACAATGTTCATGAGTGTTTGAAATGCCGCAAGCGCATTTTTCATATATGGCATCACAGAACATGCAAAAGTTTTACCAAGAGTTACAAAACATTAGATATCCCTAGCACGCTGAGTCATAGGTACTTGCCAATATCCCTTTAACCCGGGAGCTGCGGGGAGACTCTTAAGAGTTCCCCCGGCGGACTGCGGGAAGACTCTTGAGAGTAAGTAAAATAAAAAATCAACTTTTGACATCGAAAAAAAAAAAAAAAAAAAAAAATTTATTTTTTTTTTTTTTTTTTGGCCCCTGGGCCATGCAAAATCTCAGTCCTCTACCTCCCCTCCTTCCCCACTTTCCTCCTCTCCTTCAGTTATCACCTATTTTCCCTATTATTCCCTTATTCTGAGGTATATTTTCGTGCTAACATTAGCGAGTTGCAAGCAGGGTGTTGTCATCACTGATGGCAAGCGAGTGCAAGAGAGAGAGAGAGAGTATCGATCGACTGTGTCTCAGTGGCCTTGGGGGAAATTGGCGGGAAAGCAGTTTGCCTCACCCATACATTATACAACTCGCGGGCTATATCTCCGATTTTGACCATCCAAACGCTGTTTTCACTCGTTTTATTGTTGTTTCAGGTTAATACCTTTATAATCAACCCATAATAGGCGCATATGGATAATTATTAATGCTATTAATGGTACAATGAATATTTTAGTGACGGAAACACCTCAAATACGTCAGCACAGGGGGACGTTTTCAATTACCCCCATGCTCACTTGTTAGGTTAATTAACCCTCGTCTAGCGGGGGTTTTGGGCCTATTTTGGGCATATTCAGGCCCTCCTGAATGATCAATCAAGTATCTGCATGAAAAGAAATGTATTCAGCAAAAAACTAGGCGCTACAAGCTTCAAAATGAGACCAGAACGAGCTACGTAGCACTTGTCGTTTTGATGCAGTGGTACCACCAACATGGGAGTTTAGCGTATAGCGGCGTATTTTTTCCAGCTACACTCACTACTGGCTACCTGCCGGCCTCTCGAGAACAGAGGGAGCGTGAGTCAGTGGGCGGCGGTAAGCCCTGGGTGTCGGCCATGTGGCCTGCTGCTCTCCCGGCCATTTGCACTCTATTTTAACCCTTTAAAAACCTTAATAATGCTCCTAACTTGCTGCTTTTTAGATACAGACTTAAGTCAGGCCCCGCTCTTTAAGTGTTAACCCTCTCCGTCTCATATGACCCCTACCGCGTCATATGACGGTTCCGCCCAAAACTATCAAATGACGCTACCGCGTCATATGAGCCTAGTCAAATAGCTCAAAAATAAGATATATGACGCTTCTGCGTCATTTTGAGCTCAGTAAGTTAAGTAAGTTAGATCATAATCTCTCGATTAATGGCAACCCACAATTCCTTTGACTCCTAAAGGTTGCTCAGTGTGAGAAAGACTGTTGTGGGGGAAATACCGGGCGGTCTGCCAACCCGTCAGTAAGTTAATATATCCTGTCCGAGGGGGTTAACAAATCAAACTTACTGATGTACTGTGCCTTTCCAATCCTATCTATACAATCTTCCATGCAAGGTATTGGGTAGGTGTCTGTTTTGGTGATCTGGTTAACACGTCTATAGTCAATGCAGAGCCGTTGTGATCCACCTGGTTTAGGAACTAAGGTGATAGGAGAACTCCACTCACTTTGGCAGGGCTCAATCATCTTGTGGGTGAGTAGGTAGTCAATCTCCTTCTTGATCAAGGGAACCTTTAAGGGATTCACATGGTAGGCTGGCAGCTTAATTGGCTTTGCATCTCCAATATCAACATCGTGCTTCAAAATGGTTGTCCTTCCTGGAGTATCTCGGAACACTTGATGGTATTTCTGGAGTAGAGCCGTGAATTCCTGCCTCTCCTCAAGGGTTAGATGAGATAACTTGGTCTCCAGATCACTCATGATAGCAACATTCTGCCCCAGGCTATAGCTCAAGTTCATACTGCATGGGAGACTCGGGAGTGCCTCACTTTCGGGGTCTTCAGGAACAGCTACGGTGCAGACGGGTATATCAGGGTCTCTCCTGTGGTACAATAATAGCATGTTGACGTGACAAAGTTGTTTGCTCTTCCTACGATCTGGCGTGGCAATAACGTAGTTTACATCACTGGCTTTCTTCTCCACCGTGTACGGTCCACTAAACTTGGTTTGAAGAGGTTGTCCGTGTACTGGCAGCAGAACTAGGACCTGATCACCTGGCTGAAACTGGTGTACTCTTGAGTTCTTGTCATACCACGTTTTCATCTTCTGTGCACTTTCCAAATTCTCTCGAGCTAGCTGGAACGCTGTTGATAAACGCTCCTTAAAGTTCCCCACATATTCCACCAGGTTGACGTCATCCGATTCCGACAGCCAAAACTCCTTCAACAACTTCATAGGACCTCTAACTTCATGCCCGAAGAGTAGTTCAAAAGGTGAGAAGCCTAGTGATTCATTTGGACTCTCTTGAAGCAAACGGTACAAAAGGAAGACCTTTATCCCAATCTTTCTGGTGTTCCAAGCAGTACTTCCTCAGCATAGATTTGAGTGTCTGATGATATCTCTCCAGAACTCCCTGTGTTTGAGGGTGATATGCAGAAGACGTGATCTGTGTGATGCACCAACTCTTTCAAAGACTGCTTAAAAACATTGGACATAAAATTGCTCCCTTGATCTGACTGTACCTCCTTAGGCAATCCAAATCTGGTGAAGAACCCAAGCATTTCTTTCACTACATTCTTCGCCGAAATATTTCTGAGAGGGATTGCTTCAGGATAACGAGTAGCTATGTCAATGAGTGTCAGCAAATAGGAAAACCCTGAAGATGTCTTGGGAAGAGGTCCTACAATATCAACTAACACCCGAGTGAATGGCGTCTCAATGGGAGGAATGTGAACGAGTGGTGCAACTTTCTCTTTTTGATTACACTTCCCCACCACTTGACAGGTGTGACAAGATTTGCAATACCAGGAAACATCCTTGAAAATACCTGGCCAGTAAAAATGCTTCAGAATACGGGCTGCAGTCTTCCTCACTCCCATGTGTCCTGCAAAACTGGAGTCATGAGCCACCCTAATGATATCCTGCCTACAAACTTGAAGGATGACAATTTGATGCACAACCTCCCATTCACAGTCTGCTGATGACGTTGGGGGTCTCCACTTTCTCATTAATACTCCTGACTTAAAATAGTAACCAGTAGAAGCACTAGCTGACTCTTCCTAACTATAAGCAGAACTAGCTAAACCTTCCAACTCTGGGTCAGCCTGCTGCAACTCTACCAACTCACGAGGCGACAGATTATCCACACTACGGGGAACTGCTTCATCCTCTGAATGGTTTCAATTAGCAAAGAAAGTATTAGCCAAGAGAACATCATCATCTCCATCATCTTCTAAATCACTAGTAAATTTTGCCCTAGTGACAGCACATGCAGGAAACATATCAGAGGAGCCGTCCTCGACTCCAGCCACTGGCTCACTAGACAACTGAGGAGCTGGACAAACCCAACCCCCAGCAATGTCTTTGCCAAGGAGAAAAGTCACACCAGACATAGGAAGTGTCTCAACCAATCCTACCATAACTGGACCTTGAACAAAATCAGACTCAAGATTCACTCTGCACAAAGGGACAGGAAAATAATTACTCTCAAAACCCTGCAACATTACAGTTTCACCAGAGGAATTATTAGAGCCTAAAACACGAGTCACTAGTAGGGATTGGCAAGCACCTGTGTCTCGTAAAATTTTAACAGATTTCCTGTCACTGCCGTTAAGTGAACTGACAAAACCATCAGATAGGAAATTTGCTTAGGCACACTTGAGTGTCACCCACATCACTGCTCCAAAGAGGAGCTTCATCGGTAGAGCTTACGTTACCCTTCAAAGCACTCAAAGCAGCTACAACAGAATTACTGCTCAAAAGAGGAGCTTTATCAATAGAGCTTACATTACTCTCCAAAGTACTCAAAGCAGGTGAAACAGAGTCATTTATAAGACATTGGGAACTATCAAGAGTGGACACCAGACCAACTGACTAAACATTTGCAGGTTTATTATTAGCATCACGCTGTTTCTTGAAACATTTCTCAGCAACATCCAGCAGCCCCTTCTCTGTATCCTCCTACTTTCTCTATCCTAGTTTCAAAGCCAAAGGCGGATGTTGTGCATATGTGCACAACAAACTCACTTGCTCTCGTGTTCCCGATTTCGACTCCTCTGAATTCTCAACTTTATGGCTCAAACTTTCCTGTCATTCTCTTACTAAATATTTCTGTGCTGTCTATCTTTCCCCTAACTCTACCAACTTTCCCAAATTCTTTGACTATCTAAACTCTACAGTGGAACACATTCTATCCATTTCTCCTTTCTCAGAAATCTCCATCTTAGGAGATTTCAACGTTCACCACCGCCAATGGCTCTCCTCTCACATTACTGATCCACCTGGTGAACAAGCCTACGTCTTCTCTATCATAAATGACCTAGAGCAGTTAGTTCAGCAACCAACCCGTATCCCGGATCGCATCGGAGATCGGCCCAACATCCTTGACTTGTTTCTAACTTCTAACCCTTCTTCTTATACTGTCGATCTTTTCTCTCCTCTGGGCTCCTCCGACCATAAACTTATCTCTGTCACCTGTCCTATCTCTCCAGTACGGCCACCCGATCCTCCTAGCCGGCGGCGCTTGTGGCACTTTTGCGCTGCCGACTGGGAGGCTCTCCGGCAGTACTTCTTTGATTTCCCATGGAATGATTTCTGCTTTCGTGGCCGGGGACCCTCGGAGAGTGCTGAACGCATTACCGAGGTAATCCTATCGGGCATGGAAGCATACATTCCATTCTCTTTCTCTCAGACTAATGCTAAAAAATCTTGGTTTACTCACGCCTGTTCTACTGCTGTCCGCAATAAGGAGGAAGCATTCAAACGGTACCGACGTCTTAAAACTCAAGACTCTCATTCTTCTTATGTTTCTGCCCGGAATCAAGCCAAATCTGTTCTTCGACTTGCCAAACACTCTTTCATCAATAATAAATGCACTGAACTATCCAACTCTAGCTCTTCCCAAGCTTTCTGGCATCTAGCCAAAAACCTCTCCAACAATTTCTCTTCCTCATCTTTCCCTCCCCTTTCCCACTCTGGTGGCACTACCATCACTTCTTCCTCTGACAAAGCTAAACTCTTCGCTCAAACTTTTGCTAGAAACTCCACCTTGGATGATTCCGGTGCTATTCCTCCCTCTCCGCCCTCCTCTCTCTTACTTATGCCTACTATCCTAATCTCTTCTAAAGATGTACTTTCTACCCTCTCTGGGCTTAACACTAATAAGGCGTACGGTCCAGACGGTGTTCCTCCTGTTGTTCTCAAAAACTGTGCTTCCGTGCTGACTCCCTGCCTAGGCAAACTCTTTCGTCTCTGTCTATCCTCTAATGTCTTCCCTTCATGCTGGAAGTTTGCTCACATTTAACCTGTCCCAAAGAAGGGTGACCGCTCTCAACCCTCCAACTATCGTCCAATTGCTCTCATCTCTTGTCTTTCTAAAGTTTTTGAAACTATTCTTGCTTCCAAATTTCTTAAGCATTTCTCTTCTCATAATCTGCTCTCAGATCGCCAGTATGGCTTCCTTAAGGGTCGCTCTACTGGTGATCTTCTTTCATATCTTACTAACTCTTGGTCATCCTCCTTTCGGGACTTCGGTGAGACTTTTTCTATTGCACTAGACATATCGAAAGCCTTCGATAGAGTCTGGCATAAATCTTTAATTTCTAAACTACCCTCCTTCGGTTTCTATCCCTCCATCTGTGCCTTTGTCTCTAATTTCCTTTCCGGCCGTTCCATAGCCGCGGTTGTGGACGGCCATTGTTCACTTCCTCACCCTATAAACTCCGGTGTTCCTCAGGGCTCTGTCCTATCTCCTATTCTCTTTCTAATTTTTATAAATGATCTCCTTAACTGTACCTTAATTCCCATCCATTCATACGCAGACGACTCAACCTTACACTACTCCATTAGTTTTTCAGAACGCCCCAGCCAGCAATTCCTCAACGACAAACGTAATGAAGCCATAGAACTCTTAAATTCTGATCTAAATACTATTTCTAATTGGGGCAGAGAAAACCTTGTTAACTTTAATGCTTCCAAAACCCAATTTCTCCATCTATCTACCCGTCAGGATCTCCCAGCGGACTATCCCTTATTCTTCAACAATACAAAAATCAACCCTTCATCTTCTCTCAATATTCTTGGTGTCTCTTTTTCTTCTGCTCTCATTTGGAAGGACCATATTACCAGTCTTGCTAAGGCAGCCTCCCAGAAGCTGGGTGTGCTCAACTGCCTTAGGGAGTTCTTTTCCCCAGCACAGCTTCTTGCTCTGTACAGGGGCATAGTGCGCCCTTGTATTGAGTATTGTTCACATGTGTGGGGAGGTTCCTCTCACACTGCTCTCCTAGACAAAGTTGAAAGGAAGGCCTTTCGTATCATTAACTCCCGTCCACTCACCAACTCTCTGCAATCTCTCTCTCTCCGCCGCAATGTTGCATCTCTCTCGCTATTCTATCGCTACTATAATAATCAGTGTTCCTCAGAGCTATCCCAGTGCATACCACCTCCTTTACGTAGGGCACGTGGTACCCGTCTTGCAACTCAATCCCACCCCTACTCTGTGCAACTCTCCAACCCAAGAGTGAAACGTTACTCTCAAACTTTCTTCTACTCAACAGCTGAGCTCTGGAACTCTCTCCCAGAATCAGTCTTTCCCTCTTCCTATGACTTAAATTGCTTCAAACTCCGTGTGTCCAGGCATTTTGGCTCGAACGTCCCTTGATTTTGGCCCTGTCACTCTTTCAACTATGGGGGAGGCACTCGCTATAGGCAGTAATGCCTTTTGCCTCCCTCAATCACATAGAAAAAAAAACAAAAAAAACATGACCTAGTCTACCACAATAGTTACATTTCTTCTTAGAAAAGTTAGAAGTGGAACTAGTATTTCCTTCCTGAGAAACATTATCTTTACTCTCCATCTTTACACCTGTACTCTGAGAAGAGGCTACATATTTCTCATATCTCTTTGATTACCTGCATAATGTTTGTGAGTGAGAAAATACTCATCAGCTAAAATTGCAGCGTCAGAAACAGTGTCTACCTTTTTCTCATCAATATATAAACTGACATCCTTCCGGACACCTTTTGAAGTCTTCCAATAAGATAATCTGCTTAAATTTATCAAAGTCAGCATTTACATTCTTAGAGTTTAACCATTGATCCAAAAAATCTTCTTTAATATTGGCATACTCAACATGAGATTGCTTATCCTGCTTGTAAGTGGTTCTAAATTTAGCTCTGTAAGCTTCAGGAACAAGCTCATAGGCCTTAAGAATCAGGCTCTTAACCCGGCAAGTGCTTAAACACTAACAAGAGTTTTACCGCTGCGCTGCGGAACCCCTCATATAATCCTGTTTTTTTAAAGCGTACCAAAACCGCAGTCTTACAGCCAGGCGGCTACAAATTGGTGCTAGTGTAGTACGACTTGGCACCTCTCGATACCACTACCCCACACGCTCGGCCCGCACACATGCATTGGAGCCTACACCACCCTCACACTCTCTCCCTGATGATACAACCAGCCCTCCTTCTGGTGGTGTCAGCGGCCGTGGAAGGCAGAGAGTGGCTGCCATAGACCCTATAGCTACCATTACTACGGCACGAGGAACCTGCATGTAAAGCACGTAAAACATGTGCAAGCAAGGGCAGTGCACAGAGTCATTGTCTTTCTGGGACACTGCCACCACAACCCAGGCATCTGCTACCACCACATCCACCACTACCACCGACGCAGGAGGCCGCCCTTGGGCTGCAGGACCTGCGGGGGCTACTGGGAAGACAGGGAAGGGCATGGGTAAAAAAACTTTTACTTCTGCCACTACCACCTTGCCACCACCACCACCACCACCAGCCGCCCCTGGCCTAGCCGCCCCTGCCGGCTCTTCTGCCCCTGCCCCAGGAGGTGGATTCACTAACGGTCGTACGATCCGAAAACTCCCTTACCGTTCCCTTACGACTCAACGCTGGTATTCACGAAGAGTCGTAGCGGCCATATTTGATCGTAGGAAGCCCCTTTCGCAAAGGGTGGTCCAGACCACCCTTACATGAATTTAACCCGGATATAGGTACACAAATATCGATAACACAACCCGTGACCATAACAAATTTGTCTGCAGTATAGCTCTTTATGACACACAAAATCATTATTGAGGCAATAATAGCGCAATATGATTGTTAACTTGTGTTTACAACACCATTAACACCTTACGAGCGGCCAATGCGGTTTATTTATATGTACCGCCCAGCGGGGTGTTTTTAGCCAAAATAGGGCTGTTTACGTGATCATTTTCATGCCTAAATGAGACCCAGAACGTAAAACAAGTATCTATCCCTGAAAGGGCATAAACAGAGCTTTCGAATGACACCATAACGATCCTTTTATGATGGCTAGTTTTCTTGCAATAACCGTGCAACGCGAGTGCAAAAAGCATGTAATTAGGCACTTTCCCCATACAATTCCGTATATAGCGAGGGAGGGAGGAGGTGGGATTCGTGTCAGTAGGTTCGCCGCGGTGGTCTGGAGCAGTCATACGCTCGCTACTCTCCTGCCACCACTTGTCTCTCTCTCTCAGCCACATTACGTGCTGAAATTGCCACACGATATATGTCGAGCACCGCCACATAGTCCAGCTTTATTTAACTCGACTTATGTTGCGCCCCGACATTTAAGGGTTAAGGCATTTAATACAAAGTATGAATATATTTGTATCCTTAATGTCTTATGACAGGCCGAATTAAGCTATGAATAGCCTACATATGCCAGCCTAGACCTAGTCAAGGTTAATTGATGCACAAATTCATGTGCTGCGACAACACCACGTACCCTACCAATAGTAGATTTTAACCCTTATTTATTGCGGAAATGTTTTATTCCAACTCCCCACCACCTCTGAGTTAGATTAGGGTAGCCTATTCCTCAACAAAGTTGATAGTATCATAGGAACAAAATTATGAAAAGAATTACCCTGAGCCTAGCCTAAAATTAAACAAATAAATAGTGTTGCGAATAATTTTGTTTAGCCTAGCCTAGGCCTAGGCTAGGCTATAACCTAGGTTTATTTTGAAAAAGGTAGGGCTATTAATTTAGGCTAGAAAAGTTAGGCCTATGTATGGTATTTTGGTTAGGCTAGCAATGCCTAGCTGGGTTAGATTAGGGTAGCCTATTTCCTCAACAAATTTGAAAGTAGCCTATCACCGGAAAAAAATTATGAAAAGAATTACCCTATGCCTAGCCTAAACAAAAATAAGGAATTATTCTATAATTGCACCTATACGAGCTAAACAAATTATTTTTGTATTTAACCCGGGAACTGCGGGGAGACTCTTAAGAGTTCCCCCGGCGGACTGCGGGAAGACTCTTGAGAGTAAGTAAAATAAAAAATCAACTTTTGACATTGAAAAAAAAAAAAAATTATTTGTATTTTTTTATTTTGTTTTGGCCCCTGGGCCATGCAAAATCTCAGTCCTCTACCTCCCCTCCTTCCCCACTTTCCTCCTCTCCTTCAGTTATCACCTATTTTCCCTATTATTCCCTTATTCTGAGGTATATTTTCGTGCTAACATTAGCGAGTTGCAAGCAGGGTGTTGTCATCACTGATGGCAAGCGAGTGCAAGAGAGAGAGAGAGAGTATCGATCGACTGTGTCTCAGTGGCCTTGGGGGAAATTGGCGGGAAAGCAGTTTGCCTCACCCATACATTATACAACTCGCGGGCTATATCTCCGATTTTGACCATCCAAACGCTGTTTTCACTCGTTTTATTGTTGTTTCAGGTTAATACCTTTATAATCAACCCATAATAGGCGCATATGGATAATTATTAATGCTATTAATGATACAATGAATATTTTAGTGACGGAAACACCTCAAATACGTCAGCACAGGGGGACGTTTTCAATTACCCCCATGCGCACTTGTTAGGTTAACAGGAAGGTGCGACGAGGTAAGTGATGTGGTATAGGTGGCAATATGTGGAAATGGATTATAAGGGCATTCCGCCCCCTCTGACCCCCTTACGAAAATCTACGGTTACTCACTCCACCCTAACTGGATTTCTACCGTTTTACCCAACCAGCGGGGGTGTGGGGGTGGCAGCCCCCACCCATTATACTAGGATAGGTTAGGTAATGTTGTTAGGTTAGGCTAATGTCTCTGAACCATTGTAAAATCCGTGTCACATCTAGATTGATAGATTTTTGTCAGAGGGGGAGGAATGCCCTTATAATCTATTTCCTCATATTGCCACCTATACCACATAATTTACCTCGTCGTACCTTCCTGTTAAATACAATCATTCTTTTTTTAGCTCGTATAGGTGCAATTATAGAAATTTACCTAAAATATTAATAGGCTAGCCTATATGGTGTGAATATTTTTGTTTAGCCTAGCCTAGGTTATAACCTAAGTTTATTTTGAAAAAGTTAGGACTATTTAGGCTAGAAAAGTTAGGCTTACGTATGGTATTTTGGTTAGGCTAGCAATGCCTAGCTTGGTGTAGCCTAAGCATAGTAAAGTAGAAGGCTAGAATGTAAAGATGGTGTTTGCAGGCGTCACATCCTCCTTGTTAACTAGCCTAGCTGTTATTAGTCCCATGCTGGTAATATATTTGATGATGGCAATAAGTCATGGGCGGTGAGGGGGACAAAGCCCCCCTCAACCTATCATTATAGCCCATGGCCAACTGTTGGGCAATAGGTTGAGGGGGGGCTTTACCCCCTCATCCCCCATGACTTATTGTCAGCACCATATATATTTCCAGCAGGGGGGTAAATAACCGCTGGCCGTGGGATAATTTTGTAATTAAATGCAGTCAAATTAGACGCGAACATTTTGTTTTTGTTTTTTGTTTTTTTAAAGAGGCAATGAACGGAGGAAGGAAAAACACAGATAAAACAAAAATGTCCATGTGCCTAAAGGCATCCTCCATTCATAAAATGTTTGTAACAACTGGATTTAAACATTTGTAGATTGTAAGTTTGTGGAAAGCAATTCGAGGGAAGTGAATTCCAAAGAGTAGTAGCTCTGGGGATAAATGAATTCTGATAAGCAGAAGTTCTGTATTGTGGAGGAGAAAGTGTAAATTCATGGGCGCTCTCAGCTGCCCTAGTTCTACGGGGAAAGATGTGGAGAGGCGGCACAATTGAAGCAAGTTCCTCGGAACAATTGCTGTGAAAATATCTGTAGAATAATGCAAGGGATGCAACGTTTCTTCGTATGGATAATGTAGGAAGGTCCTGTGTGATTGCAGGGTTATTGATTAATCTGATAGCTTTATTTTGAATTTTGTCATAACATAATTAACATAACCGAGCCTGCAACTTCATCTAAACAAGGACAGCGGAAATCCTTTAACTTGGGCCACTAACAGGCTTCTCTGTAGCCTAGCTAGGCTAATTTCTTATAATCAATTCACAAGATACTCTATTCTTCTTCCTGTTGGCTGTGGTGGATCGAATTAGCCATGCTAAACAATGAAAACCTCATAAATTAAATTATGTTAGGTTTTTCTTGGCGCTTCGGTCTTGTGGGTGACATATTGTTTATTTACAAAGGCTAAGTGCCTGATTGGTCAAAAGAAGCCTCGGTGAAAATAACCGAAAGGGAGCCGTAAGGGAGCTCAACGATGCGTTCGCGAATACACCTTCCGCACTCCCTTAGGAACGATCGTTGGTTGCTGTACGACATCGCACGCTATGACCGTTAGTGAATCAGGGTCCTGGCCCTGCCAAAGGGAAGAAAGGGACGAAGGGCAAGGCGACAACGGCGTCAGGGACAACAATAATTGCACATACAGCTGGCTGACCTTGGCTTGCCAGCGACTCGCGACTCACAGACACAACTTCCCTCCCTCCCTCCCTCCCACCCACCAACCACACCTCTCCCATAACCTCCGTTCCCGCCTGTAAACTCTCTCATAATTCGCTTATATGTCGCATATTTGGTCTATATGCGGCATATTCCTTGGTATACGGGTGGCCTACATACGTACAGGTACTTTATATATAGCATGACAGTGCTGAAAATACGATATATACGTGATATTACAGCCAACAGACCCTGTACAACTTGGTAACTCTTGATACCACCCCGCCACACGCTAAACCCGCACTCACTCAAGGAATTGTCTCCCGCATAATATCTCTCACCTCAGTTCCCGCCTCTAAACTCTCTCATAATTCGCTTATATGTCGCATATTTGGTCTATATGCGGCATATTCCTTGGTATATGGGTGGCCTACATACGTACACATACGTACATATATGTACACAAGCACTTGTCTCCCGCGTAAACTCTCTCACCTCAGTTCCCGCCTCTAAACTCGTATAATTCGCTTATATGTTGCATATTTCGTCTATATGCGGCATATTCCTTGGTATATGGGTGGCCTACATACGTACACATACATACATATATGTACACCTACTCTACATAGCATTAAAAGTGTTCAAAATAGGATACATATGAGAGATTAAGCCCTAACCCTCCGTCTTCTCCCTCTCATCCTACACCCTGGGCGCGTGAATATTCACCTGGGAAATCTTGCCACGCGATGATAATCTGGCCACGCGATGCCATTCGCTCCACTTTCTTCAACTACGGACCCCCCCCCCCCCAACATTTTTTGTGGGGTCAAATATATATGGCTCAATGCGCGCGAACATTCCCTAGACGTTGATGTATTTTTCATCGATATTTGCAAGGGTCGCCCAAATCGTCATACCTCCGCACAGGGGTGCCTGTATACTATAGGGGGTACGCAGCGGAGAGGTTAGCTACATCATAATTATCAGACTGATCCTGAGACAAAGATGCATATGTGACTTGAGCTTTACCAGTGAGTATACTCTGAAGGAGTATATTGGCCAATACTGCTTGGGCCATTTGAAACCATTAGCTGCCTTCTCAAACAATTGAAAGTATTTAGTTACATCAGATTCATTAACACTAGATTAGCGGGCTAGCAGTTTATTTATATGTACCGCCCAGCGGGGTGTTTTTAGCCAAAATAGGGCTGTTTACGTGATCATTTTCATGCCTAAATAAGACCCAGAGCGTAAAACAAGTATCTATCCCTGAAAGGGCATAAACAGAGCTTTCCAATGACACCATAACGATCCTTTTATGATGGCTAGTTTTCTTGCAACAACCGCGCAACGCGAGTGCAAAAAGCATGTAATTCGGCACTTTCCCCATACAATTCCGTATATAGCGAGTGAGAGAGGGAGGGAGGAGGTGGGATTCGTGTCAGTAGGTTCGCCGCGGTGGTCTGGAGCAGTCATACGCTCGCTACTCTGCCACCACTTGTCTCTCTCTCTCTCAGCAACATTACGTGCTGAAATTGCCACACAACCTATGTCGAGCGCCGCCAGATAGTCCAGATTTATTATACTCGACTTATGTTGCGCGCCGCTAGGTATGGGTTAAAGACAGGGACAAGTCGAACATTTTTGGCCACATCAAAATTATCAGCATTAGATGACCGATTTACACCCTGTTTCATACGTTACTCATGGCCTAACTTAGCAATTTCAATTGCCTGTTGTGCCTGTGCCTGTGCCTGTGCTTCCTGTGCACGAGCCTGTGCTTCAACTTGTGCTTGATCAAACTGAATCTTTGCAAGTTCCAATGTGTTTTTATATTCGGGTCAACTAAAGGAGTCATATTAAATAGTTTTTGATTAATCATTGCAACAATTTGATCCTTACTGGCACTAAGAGGATGAACAATCTCCAGGTACTGAGCAACAATTTTCAGTTCATGTTTATTCCTACTTTCTACCTCAATAACTGTCTTAACACTTTCTACAAACTCTTTAGCTTCATCTAAGTTAGAAATAGTGGAAGAAGACATCATGAAAATTTAAATATCACAAGCAAATAATTAATATATTCTTAAACAAGCCCCGAAGATCCTGGCTCAAGGTCGCCAATGTTATGTTTATGGGCAAGGAGAAATGACACAAATATTAGGCTAAATAGGAGATTCAAGACTGATGACATAACCCTCCCCAAAATATCCAGGTTCAAGGAAAACTAGATTAAAAATTCTTAGTTTAATAAAATTAAGTATATAATGTAACACATAAAATAAAGTCTCTTCAGGACGAGAAATAAGAATATATTGTGACGCATGTCGAGTATGAGCATGCTGTACAGAACGCCCAGTCAGGCCCCACTCTCGCTAGGATCGTCAGGGCAGGAACTTTGGCTGTAGTCTGTGTAGAGTTTCCTAACTTAGTTTATGTGAGCCGTTGTACTATAAGTATTATAAATATGTATTTTGTTTTCATCTGAGTCAACGAGTTCTATTTTATATCATTAGTTATAAGTGTTGTGTGTGGGACTTATATTTAATGATGAGAGAGAGTTATGTAACGACGGCCAGTGAGCGCGCCACGAGGTGTGTAGGCCTCACTCCCTCCTCCCTCCTCCCTCCTCCCTCATCAAGCGCGTGGGAAATCCTTTGTCGATCCCAGATTGAGAGAGAATATGACGTCATGATTGCCAGTGGGCGGTCCTTAAGTAGTTTGAGATATGCCGCTAGAGGGCCGAGTATAAAAAGGAGAGGTCCTCGCCACAATTCTTTAGAACTCATCAGGCAGAGCGACTTCTCATATCCCTTGCAACTATCCATATTCTTCCGACTGATGTGAACTTTCTCTACTCTCTGAACAGCCTATCTTCTTCCCTTCTCGACCCTTTATAACCTCAATGACCCCTTTGGTGCAGATTTAGTCAGCCAAAGTATTATCGCTTGAGTTCTCACGAGATAAGTGCCTGTTAGATAGCCTATTTTTGGAAGGGTTAACTAGAATAGGATTGATTGATGTTTGTTGCACTCGTATATGCATTTCCCTGTGTGCGATTATTCATGTTCCTGTTTTCTGCTGGCTTAGGCAATGCTAGACTGGGATAGGGTTTCTGAGTTGTGATTTCCTATGAGTACTAGGTTGCGGTTGAACCAGTACAATTG
The DNA here is from genome assembly GCA_037953745.1 of Lithodes maja. Lineage (NCBI taxonomy): Eukaryota > Metazoa > Arthropoda > Malacostraca > Decapoda > Lithodidae > Lithodes > Lithodes maja. The sequence goes on along the minus strand of JBAKBP010017191.1, from coordinate 28,672 downwards.
CAACGGAGACGTGGAACGCCTAGGTGGTCTTTCTGACTGTGTACCGTGGGAGTTTAGCACTGTGTTGCGAGTGAGGGCTTTTGCCTCTGCCACCCAACACTGTGCTATCTCATTTGCTTGACTTTGAGAGGATCACCAGGAGAGAACCAGATACTAGTGATCTGGATCTCTCAAGAGAGCATCCCGTCAATTAACGTAATTTGGCCGCACAGTCTTAAGGACCTCGCTAGGCTACGAGCCGCTTGCTCAGCCATTGTTTCCTAGCCTACTACATCCCAGCTAGACTTTGCTCGGTCAGCAGATACAGCATAGTATTGAAGCTTCTCCTTATGTATATTATTGTTTATGCACTATTGATTTCATGTGTGGCACGCTTAGCTACTTCAGAGATTAGTGGCCCACGAGCACAATCTTAGTAGGCTATTGCCAGTGCATTGTCGGAGTACTTCTTCTTAATGTTTGCCATATCCTATTGCTTATTCTTATAATTCTTCTTATGTCAATTTAAAGCCTTTAATTACCAGTGAGTTATTCATTAAATTGCTGTTCAAAATCCGATACTTACTTCTTATGAGTATTCGAGAAGCATCTAACTTATCAGAAGATTCCTTGCTTGATGCTCGAGGACTATTGTTTAACGTAACGTAATAGTGCCGATCCGAAGTAGAGGGTGGAGGACTTCTTAAGTTCTTAGTTCAAGGGTGGATTACTTCGGCTTCGGCCAACACTATTCTTTAGTGTTGTAGTACTTTCTTCTTTGTTTGATTGTTGACCAGACTAGATAACTCCCGTCTAGTTATTAGTCTGTTGTGTGAAACGCTAGTACCGAGTTCTTGTATACCCCGTTATAGCAGATAGAACTCTGGAGTGTAGTGGCGTTTTTTGTTCGGCTGGCAGTACTCTGGGGTTGGGATCGTGTGTTTCCGTTGTGGCAGTGAGCCATACTCGAGTCCTGTGTAAGAGCCCTAGTGTACCCGAGTGCCCGGTCGTAACAAATGGCGACCTTGCTTAGGATTTTGTGAACAGTATAATTTTTTGCAGAGTTGTACAACATTTGTTTGTTCGTACTTTAGCGTACATATTGAAGAATATTTTTTTTTTGTAAGGCAATTAGGAGAGCATTTAAGAGACTCCAGTTAATTTAGTAATTAGTGCTTACATAAGGGAGTTTAACACTTTTGTCTCGAGAATTTTTTGTGAACTTCAGTATGTCGTGCCCTAGTATTGACGAGGAGCGAGAGATGCCATTTGAGGAGGTGCCGTTAGTAACTAGTGAGGAGGATGCTAGAGTTTTTGTGAGTAAGCGGTACCACGTGACGGAGGAGAGGCTGACTGGGGTGAATGTTTATGGCTTGCACCTGATAGCCAAGGTTTTGGGTCTATCCAATGTAGGAGGGATGTCCAAGGGGGAGCTGATTTCCTGGGTGTTGCGTGGGCGACATGGGGTTTCGGAGGAGAGGGCGTTTGGGGGGGTTCCTCCCCAGATCCCCTCTCACTCGACTCCCACAGTGCCGTCCACTCAGTTGCCGGAGGTTAGCACTCTCCCACAGAGGGATGAGAATTGGAAGATTGGAGTGCCCTCGGGCGGTGCGTATGGTGGTTCCCCAGTTCTTGCCCCCCCTCCTTCAGTAGTGGCAGCTCCCTCTTCCTGCCTGTCTCCAGATATGATATTTAGACTTGAGCTTGCTAAAATTGAGGCTGAGTCTAGGAAGCAGGAGAATGAGGCTAGGAAGCAGGAGATTGAGGTTGAGGCTAGGAGGCATGAGATTGAGGCTGAGACTAGGAGGCATGAGGCTGAGCTTAGGTACGACTCAGAGAAATATTGTGCTCAAATAGATTTAGATAAGACTCGTGCAGAGTCGACAGGGACTCGGATGGGCCGTGAGGGCCAAGTAAGAGAACAGTCCTTGTCCCACTTAGTCAAATTGGTGCCGGCATTTAGTGAAACTGAAGTCACAGAATTTTTTAATCGTTTTGAGAAGAAGTGTAGGGAGCATAATTGGCCTGAAGAGAAGTGGGCAGCTCTGGTCTCCTCAAGACTTACGGGTAAGGGTCTGAAGGCTTATGATGCACTGCCTTTAGAGTCTTGCATTGACTACCCAGAATTGAAGAGAGCTGTCCTACGGGCATACGAGTTGCAACCAGAAACATATCGATTGAAGTTTCGGGGTGTTACAAAGACTAGGGAGGCGACCTTTCTTGAACATGCCCGGGACTTAAAAGATGCACTTGCTAACTGGACACGTTCTGAGAAAGCTGAGACGGCCGAACAGTTGACTGAGCAGTTTCTGCTCGAGCAGTTTTATAAGTGTACTGGTGCAGATATGACTTTAACTATTAAAGAAAAGAACCCTAAAACTCTACAGGAGGCAGCTGAGATGGCTGACCTCCGGCTATCACTAATTCGTGGGTGCGGGTCTGCCCAGCGTAGTGAGGCAGGTAACAAGGGGCGTGATGCCCCACCCCCCCGAGTTAGCGATATACTTTATGCAAACAAGTACAAGAGCTATGATACCAAGACTGACCACAAGACTAGCACCGTCCCATTTAAGAAGGGGCCGGGCCCTTCCCAGTACCAAGGGAAGCCCAGAGGGGAGTTGGAGTGTTATCATTGTCATGAAAAGGGGCACTTTGCAAGAGTCTGTCCTAGCAAACCACCTACAGCAGCTGTGTCTTTGGCCTGCAACATTGGTGTGTCTCCGAAGTTTTCTGAGTTTGCCCGGGGCAGTTCGTCAGAGGCTGAGGCACAGCCAATGCAGAAGCACCTGGGAGGCTCGAACCCTGCTCAGGATGCTTTTTGCGACCATAGAGGGCGGGGTTGCGTGATGTGGGCGGGGCGCAAGCATGGAGTAGAGGTCTTGCGTGATACAGGTGCTTCCCAGACTCTGATGAATAACTTGACTGGCTACCCTATAAATGCGGCTCGGGTGGTAGTGGTGCAGGGTATTAATGCAACTCGGTCATACCCGCTGGTGCGGTTGGAGTTGGAGGTGGATGGTGTGGCACGTGAATTGGATGTCGGGATTGTGGAGAAACTGCCAGTGGAGGGCGTCGACCTTCTTCTCGGCAACGACTTTGCAATGCCCGCTTCTGAGGTTCTACCCTTAGTCGTTGCCGAGAGGCCGGCCGACGTGAGTGGGGAAGAGCAAGAGTGGGTCGAGCGGTGCCAGACACAACCCATGGCGTGTGTTGTCACCCGAGCTCGGGCAGCTAAAGTGTCACAGCCTAGTCCTCCGTCTTCAGACCAGCAGAGGAACGATCAACAGGAGGAGGCTAAAGCTGGAGTTGGTTTTAAGAGTTTTGACTCGGCGGCTCTCCTGGATGATTCAGTATTGGCACCTATGTTAGAGTCTGGAGAGGCCCCAGGACCTGTCACTGCTAGTGAGGAGGTAGGGCCGGAAGAGACTCCGAGGCAGCAACGTTGCACACGGAGAGAAGAAAGGGTTGCTCAGTTTGATATTGGGGAAGGACTTGGGTTGCTTCGGAAGCATCTAGACAAGTTGGTTCCCTCAGATATTTGTAAACTGCAGTTGGAGGATCCGGAAGTTCAGAAGTGTGGTAATGGTGCTGTCGAGATTAAACACGAGGACGGGGAAGCATGTCATGTGAACCTGTTGGAGGAGTTTGTGAGGCAACCACCTGAGCAGCCTACTGTCCCTGCGTTGGTCTGCCGCGGCCAAGGTGGAGAAGGAGAGGGGGGCAGTAGGGCACAGGTGGAGGAGAGTAGGGATTGTTATGTCTCGGCGGAGCCGTGGGCGGGGGACACGAGTCTGGTGGCTGTGGAAGCGCTAGAGCACCTGCCTGAGCAGCAGTGTGCAGCACTCCAGCACCAGCTCGGTTCATACCCCACTGGTCGTGCCGAGCCCCTGAGTCTCACAACTCGGGCGGTGCAAGATGTTCCACGGGCAGGTCACGTGACTGTTGAAAGACCGTTAGCCTCGTTGTTTCGGTGGTTTAAGGTGGGCGACGAGGCTTTGGCATGGTTGCCAGGTCAGGGTCGACCCATGGCTGCCAAGGGTGGTGGTCAAAAGGAGGACATTGAGCAGATTGGTAAGGTCGGCTGTGGTATCGCAGTGCCCGGTCGTCGCATAGCCTCCCAATGCTGCTCTAGTCTAATGCAACAGCCCTACCATAGACCGACTGTATCTGGCCATGTCGCTGAAAGCGGTGATGCTGCGCAGGCAGATGTCATCACAAGGAATGCGGGGGTGCGCATGTACGGTATCGGCGGGGAAGCCTTAGCAATAATGAACTGTGGGAGTGACTGCACGGGTGGTACTGATTGTCCCTCTCATGACCTGGCTGTTCTAGGGACGAAGGTGGAGAAGGAGGGAGACTACAGGTTAGAAGCTGCGGTCTCGGCTGGGTTGTGGGAGGGCACTAGGCATGTTGTTCGTGGAGACAGTGCAAGGCAGTTATTTACTAGGCTATGGCAGTACTTTCGCATGTTTGTTGCTTCTCCAGGCCTGATGTACGGGGTAGAATCCGACATGCAGGCTGGAGATAGTGCAAGGCTCAGTTTAATTCCCTACCGTATAAATCCTGCTCGACAGCCTATGGTGCAAGCAGAGCTGGATTACGTGTGGACGAAGGGTCTGAGGGATAAGGAATGTCGTGAGTGGTCGTTGCTTGTAACTTTGTCCGAGCGTGCTAAAGAGGTATGTGGTTTTGTTGTGGACGGGAGTACCTACCAGTGCAATGTTATGCCTGACGGACTTAAGAATGCACTAGCAACGTTTCAGAACCTGATGAATGAAAGTGAAAAGGACGATGATGCGCTGGGGCATTTCGAGGTCTATGTTCCAGTCTATGGTCCGGTCGTTGTAGTTTACCCAGATCATCACCCTCTCAAGATCTTGGACCAGTTTCACAATCGGAATATGAGGCTGACCAGGTGGTCACTAAGGTTATTGATATATAACCTGGACATACGCCATATTGCCGGTTGTGACAACGTGGTTGCAGATGGTCGTTCAAGGGTATATGATCCTGGGTAAATTGACACACGGGTAGCCTCCTGCTTTAGTTTGAATAGTATTTTGCGCTTGGTGCTTGTTGGCTCGCGGTTGTAGCCCAGCGTATTGGGTCGTAAAGCAGGATTGTTGAGCGTTTGGTATAGAAGAAAATAGGCTGCCCTTATAGTGCAGCCGGAAAAAACATATTAAAATATAAAAATCATATAAAAACTCTTTCTTTTTGATGTAGATAATTGTATAAGTTTGTCATAGCCTATAAAGTTTGAGTAGTCCACGAACTATCAAACGGCTGAGCTGCTGTAAGCTCGCTCTGGGAGCATGATATTGTGTCTTTTACTATTGTTGGGAGGAGTTATGAAATGTGAATTTTTTTTTTATAAGATGTGTTTTAGTGATAAACTCAGCGTTGTTTTAGTGCCATGCGGTCGCTGGGTGTGAGGGGTTTGATGGGGTTCTGTATATCAGATTTTAGCTCAGGGTTGAGCAAGTAAAATCTTGGGGGAGGTGTGACGCATGTCGAGTATGAGCATGCTGTACAGAACGCCCAGTCAGGCCCCACTCTCGCTAGGATCGTCAGGGCAGGAACTTTGGCTGTAGTCTGTGTAGAGTTTCCTAACTTAGTTTATGTGAGCCGTTGTACTATAAGTAAATTATAAATATGTATTTTGTTTTCATCTGAGTCAACGAGTTCTATTTTATATCATTAGTTATAAGTGTTGTGTGTGGGACTTATATTTAATGATGAGAGAGAGAGTTATGTAACGACGGCCAGTGAGCGCGCCACGAGGTGTGTAGGCCTCACTCCCTCCTCCCTCCTCCCTCCTCCCTCATCAAGCGCGTGGGAAATCCTTTGTCGATCCCAGATTGAGAGAGAATATGACGTCATGATTGCCAGTGGGCGGTCCTTAAGTAGTTTGAGATATGCCGCTAGAGGGCCGAGTATAAAAAGGAGAGGTCCTCGCCACAATTCTTTAGAACTCATCAGGCAGAGCGACTTCTCATATCCCTTGCAACTATCCATATTCTTCCGACTGATGTGAACTTTCTCTACTCTCTGAACAGCCTATCTTCTTCCCTTCTCGACCCTTTATAACCTCAATGACCCCTTTGGTGCAGATTTAGTCAGCCAAAGTATTATCGCTTGAGTTCTCACGAGATAAGTGCCTGTTAGATAGCCTATTTTTGGAAGGGTTAACTAGAATAGGATTGATTGATGTTTGTTGCACTCGTATATGCATTTCCCTGTGTGCGATTATTCATGTTCCTGTTTTCTGCTGGCTTAGGCAATGCTAGACTGGGATAGGGTTTCTGAGTTGTGATTTCCTATGAGTACTAGGTTGCGGTTGAACCAGTACAATTGCAACGGAGACGTGGAACGCCTAGGTGGTCTTTCTGACTGTGTACCGTGGGAGTTTAGCACTGTGTTGCGAGTGAGGGCTTTTGCCTCTGCCACCCAACACTGTGCTATCTCATTTGCTTGACTTTGAGAGGATCACCAGGAGAGAACCAGATACTAGTGATCTGGATCTCTCAAGAGAGCATCCCGTCAATTAACGTAATTTGGCCGCACAGTCTTAAGGACCTCGCTAGGCTACGAGCCGCTTGCTCAGCCATTGTTTCCTAGCCTACTACATCCCAGCTAGACTTTGCTCGGTCAGCAGATACAGCATAGTATTGAAGCTTCTCCTTATGTATATTATTGTTTATGCACTATTGATTTCATGTGTGGCACGCTTAGCTACTTCAGAGATTAGTGGCCCACGAGCACAATCTTAGTAGGCTATTGCCAGTGCATTGTCGGAGTACTTCTTCTTAATGTTTGCCATATCCTATTGCTTATTCTTATAATTCTTCTTATGTCAATTTAAAGCTTTTAATTACCAGTGAGTTATTCATTAAATTGCTGTTCAAAATCCGATACTTACTTCTTATGAGTATTCGAGAAGCATCTAACTTATCAGAAGATTCCTTGCTTGATGCTGAGGACTATTGTTTAACGTAACGTAATAGTGCCGATCCGAAGTAGAGGGTGGAGGACTTCTTAAGTTCTTAGTTCAAGGGTGGATTACTTCGGCTTCGGCCAACACTATTCTTTAGTGTTGTAGTACTTTCTTCTTTGTTTGATTGTTGACCAGACTAGATAACTCCCGTCTAGTTATTAGTCTGTTGTGTGAAACGCTAGTACCGAGTTCTTGTATACCCCGTTATAGCAGATAGAACTCTGGAGTGTAGTGGCGTTTTTTGTTCGGCTGGCAGTACTCTGGGGTTGGGATCGTGTGTTTCCGTTGTGGCAGCGAGCCATACTCGAGTCCTGTGTAAGAGCCCTAGTGTACCCGAGTGCCCGGTCGTAACAATATACAGTAGTGCACTAAGATTATCAAAAAATATGCAAGGACAAAATAAATAACTATATACCTTTACTGAAGCAATGCAATGTAACTAACTATAACTCATATGAATTAATATTTTCTCAAGATCACTGGAAATGGTTAATATCTGTTTAATAACTTAAGGAAATGCACAATACGTTAATAAAAGCAATTCAAGTAACTTATACAATTATTTAACACTTGAGAAAATATTCTAATCTAATCAAATTCACAAACTTGGAAACTAATTACAAATTAATTAATGCTTCACACTTATAACATTAATAAATGTAATCAAAAGGAAATAACACAATAATATGAATTTACAGAAAACTCAATAATTAATTATTAACTGATCACTAGATAGCCTAAACTTATAATAATGCACAATATCAATAATAGGCTATAATATGGGACACACTTATACAGTATACTCAACACCCCCAAAACACAACAGGTATGCAGATTGCAGGTTGCTTAAAATCGTTTGAAGGTAGCCTGGAGAGATATGTCTATCTATCTATCTATTGCCTGACGCCGTGATCCCCGAAGGGGTGGCCACGAACGAACCGCCCCCATGCACCTCTGTCCCCAGTCAGTCGACGCCCCTCCCCCCAACCAGCACCGCCTTCATTCATGTAGTTCCTCACTCCATGTCACTTCACTAATTATAATGGTCACTATGTACAGAGAGAGAACAGGCGTGGTCGTCAGCTGGTCTAAGAGTTGGAACTGCAAGGACTCTGGGGTATATATATATCTCACCAGTGAATCTGGAATTTTCTACTACACACATGAATGAAATGACAACACCGGGAGAGACAGACTGCATCCTGACAGGTCTAGAACTTTCGAGAAGCAAGCAAATAAGGGGGAAACTAAAATATTATCCTAATCTGGCCTATATAATCAATATTAATTCTGGATTACGTAACAATATCAAACCACATAAAAAAAAACATAAGAGAACTTCTGCTTTGGTTTGGAAATTAACAGCCCACTTGTCACAAGTGACTGGGGTTTGCAATGTGTACGTATCATCGGATTCATCGACAAGGGTATCATCTAAATTTGAGCAAAGGTTCTGCGTTGTCAATTTTGGTCAAGTGGTAAAATTGGGTTCAATCTGGCTGTGTCGTTATGGTTGAATTGGGTTGAGGTTAATTTGGGCCGAATTCTCAGGTCAAATTTGGCGTACAATTTTGTCGAGTAGGATCAAGTGGTCGAGATTTGAAGACGTTCGCCCCATTAGTTTGTCAGTCTAAGACCTTTCGTCCCATTATTTACCAATATCAAGACCTTTTGTGCAAACTAGATGTCGGTTTCTTCCTGGCGAGCGATAGCGAGCCAGTAATTTGCGGCTGGATCACATACTTTCCGCAAATTTCATTTGACGTTTGGCTGGGTCGAGATAACTTCCAATCGAATAAGTAACAGAGAGAGAAAGAGAGAATAAGAAACAGAGAGAGAGGGAGAATAAGAAACTGGTATTCCATGGAGTCAGGTGAGAAATTAGAGTTGGCATTAGAGAAAGAGAGAGAAAGAGAGCGAGAGCGAGCGAGCAAGAGAAAGTATGAAACTAGTATCCCAAGGAGTCAGGTGAGAAATTAGAGTTGGCATTAGAGCTGGCAGGCCGACAAATTGGCCGGGGCTCTAAGCTGATCAAACTTTGCCAATAAGCGATACAAAACTTTCGCGCTTCAAATTGCTAAACTTTCCCGGGGATTTTTGTGAAAGGGCGCGTGGGGTCTCGCAAAAACAAACAAACACACATATATACACTGAGAGAGAGAGAGAGACAAAAAAGAGAAAGAGAGAGAGAGAGAGAGATTATAACCCTTTCACGCATTTATGACACAGAGGTTGCCTGATTAGCAATAAGAAATAGAGTTCTCTCACTCTTATTGTTGATATAGGTTAAGCGCACACATAACAGAAGTATATACAGAGTGTCCACATGCCTTAATCATATTGCAACATACACACATGTACTTTCAGGGCAATACTATCATAGTTTCATGTGCCATAAAAATGTACCGTACTCTTTAGTAGCGGCAACGTTGCACCAAATATATCCGGCAACGTTGCACATGTTTCCCTTAGTAAAACACTGGTCGGCACTCGGCTAACAGTGCCCCCAGCTCTGCATCTCTTTGGCTATTAGAAGTACCTACAAACTTACCTCTGAACTTTATTCTACATCCTTGTTCAAGAAAGTATGATCAAGGTTGCCGTAGCTACACATGGCAACCATCCATGGCGCAGTGTGTTATTAAAGCCAGGAGATACGAGCAAAGACCGGGTACCCAGCCAGCCATCCTGCAAGACCTCACCTCTTTAAGAAAGGATTATCAAGGTTGCTGTAGCTACACATGGCAACCATCCATGGCGCAGTGTGTTATTAACTCCTTCAGACTCATATGACACAGAGGTTGCCAGATTAGCAATAAGAAATAGAGTTCTCTCACTCTTATAATTACCTCTCCAAAATTCGTTTTCTGCCCACAACTTACTCAAAGACAACTGCATAGGTTGAAGTAACTAAACTAAAGGTTTCTAAATACCCCTGATGGTAACAAAGACTTTAAAGTATCCCCAATAGGCTCAAAATTGCGTCATATGTCGGAGAGGGTTAAAGCCAGGAGATACGAGCAAAGACCGGGTACCCAGCCAGCCATCCTGCAAGACCTCACCTCTTTAAGAAAGGATTATCAAGGTTGCTGTAGGTACACATGGCAACCATCCACTTATATTTACCTCTCCAAAATTAGTTTTTTGCCCTCAGCTAACTCATAGACAACTGCACTGCTTGAAGTAACTAAACTAAAGGTTTATAAATACCCCTGATGGTAACAAAGGCTTTAAAGTATCCCCAATAGGCTCAAAATCGCGTCATATGTGTGAAAGGGTTAAGGTGGATGGGCGTATTTATTTGCTCATTTGTGTATATTTTGTATTATGCTTTTAGTTTCCTCCCGACACCTCCATCAAGCCTTAAAATACACGCCCCCACGACCCTCCAAGATAAATTTGTACTTTTATTCGATGGAAAAATGTCCCGTCCTAAAGCTTTTCCCTCTTAAATTACAGGCTGACTCCGTTATACCCTTCCTCATCTGAATAATATCATCTATTAATAGCCAGAAATAAGACAAGAAATGAGTCATAAAACAAATTCAAGTGACACACACAATGCTATTCTTATTTCTTGGAGTTTGGTGATAAGGGCGAAAGTCCCGAAATAAAAGCCTGTATAGAGACGATAGTTGCGAGTTTATAGAAAGTTTGAGGCTGATTGTGGGAGGGTAAAGGTTGGGTTTATCGCCAGGTCCCAAAGTTTGGCCCTGAATGCTGATATTAAGGATGGATGGTTCATTTTTTGGTCGATTTATTTCATATATTTATTATTATTCTGGTTTCCTCCCTAGGCCTCAATCAAAACAACCCCAGGATCTTCCTTCAAGATATACTTTTACATTTTTCGGTAGACAAAGCTCCTAAATTTCAGGCTCGCTTTCGCTCGCCAGGAATAAAACGACTCTTAAATGACACGAAAACGCTTAATTTGGCACAGAAAAGGGGCAAAAGGTCTTAAAATCACCCGTAGTCAGAGGTTAACATCAGATGAACTAATTTACTGGTGAATATTGTAAGAACCCCAGCATCAGAGCAAAAGTGTGTTGTAAAGATAAGATAAATTTACCTTCATCATGGCGAAATCGTTACATAGGGCATATATTTTAAGGGGAGGTATTTAGTTTGTTCCCTAGACCTCCATCAAACTTAAAATTACACCCCCTTGAGTCCCTTTCAAGATAAATTTGTACATTTTTCGGTAGAAAAATTTCCCGGCCGAAGGCCGGTTCCTCTTAAATTACAGGCTCGCTATCGCTCGCCAGGATAAAATCGACACCGGAATTGCACGAAAGGTCTTAATATGGGGTGAAAGTTCTTAAAATCGCTAAACTAATGGGGCAAATTTTTTATAATATCAAAAGCAATGGGACTAAACATGAGGGAGAAAGGGGTCAAGAAAAAAATCCCTCAAGTGGAGATCTCCCCTTAAAGGGATCGTCTGTATGGGTATCGGAAACTAAACTGATGATTGAGATTGAAGGCACCAGTCGAGCAGGGCAGTACCCAGGGGAGGCCACATAGGCATATGATTAAGAGTGGCTGGAAATTCTGTTTCATTTGCCTGACTTCCCCCACTGTTTATATTTCTGCCTCACCTACACAGAGTAATCCAGCCAACTCTCACAAACACCAGCTCCTCCTATTAATTTCATTACACTTAACAAGCACACCAGGCATTTTTCCAGAACACATATTACCTATAATGTACCTCGATTGTGGCTTTGTCATTCTTTCAAACTTTGAGATGGACACTTTTTACAGGCACCCTTGCCTTGTGTCACCGTCATACACATAGAAAACGCAAAACGCTGCATTCTTATACAACTCTAATTTAGAAATTGTCAAACCAAAATTGCCGAACATGAGTTGAGGGAACATTTTACATGCTCGTGTAACGTCGGCTTTACTGTAATCCTTGTGTAATGTTGTTGTTGTTGTTGCAGATAGGAAGGCTTCAGGTAAGTGGATTATGTTTTTTAACCACTTATTTTAAATCTGTTTTTTGTAGTGCAGGATATTTGTTTGTTCAAGCTTATATTTCCTGGGTGAAGTTTCATATACTGGCACTATAGTATACTCATACTCACTCTCTCCTCCTCCTCCTCTTCCCCTTCTTCATATCCAAAGCCTCCTCTCCTTTTGCTCCTCCGCTTTCTTCCATCCCTAATGAACTTGTAATCTAATGGTAAATAGGATGTAAGACAAGAACACATGTCCAAATTTCGGTGTGATCCATCCTACTCTCTCTCTCTCTCTCCCTCTATCTCTCTCTCTCTCCCTCTCTCTATATATATATACATATATATACCGGTATATATATATATATATATATATATATATATATATATATATATATATATTGTTACGGCTGGATCGGCAATACATATTCGGGATTCTTGATCGTAGGACAGAAATGGCTTATGTGACAACGACACGCTCGATTCCAGTCCCAAATACTATATGCTCCAGACAACAAAAGCACCAACGCCCTACAGAGTTATCGTCTATGGTAACGAGGTACCTTAACTCGGCGAAAGTGTACAACAGGGGTAGGCTATGAGGCTAAACTCCCTCAGACATTTATAGGTTACGTTATTACTAAAGAAATGCAATACTCAAGAAACTACGTTAATATTAAGCCTCTAATAATGTAGAATAGAAGCAGGCTAAAGGTATGACAGTGAAATGCTAAATGACAAATGTACACGCCTACTTGAAAGCGCGTGCACTAGAATAACTGTCCCCTACTAACATGCACTAGCATGTAGCATACAAGATGTTCATGATCCAGTAGATACCTAATAATACACATGGAAGGAACATAAACAGTAGTCACTTATTGTAATAATGAATCTATACTTGGAATAACTAAAAGGTTGCAGGCAACAGTACTGCGCCGGTAGCCTACTACCGCATAGGCTACTTCGCTTCTCTCACTCTGTCTCCCCTCTGAGTCCGTATGCGCCCTACGCAACAGAACTCCGGACACAGCAGCAAAACGACAGTGCAGTTAATTGATACATGAAAGTATTAATAGTGTTGTCTTGTGTGTGAGTAATGTGTATTGTAAAGTGTTACATACATAAACTTAAAGAGAGCTGCAATGCATAGTAAAATAAAGATATCACCCACTCATCATCCCCATGTGTTCTAGCTAGCAGGCCAAGTCACAGGAACAACGAGTCCCAGCACCGAAAGCGAGAACCCAGGAAAAGACTGCAGAGAACACAAGGACAGATAAATTACGTTACTCTACTATACCGGCACTACGAGCGAGCTGTAGTCTCTGGTACTGCACTCGCTCCTGGCTCGGTAGGCAAATCAAGGCCAAGTCCTCGCCCCTCTACAGACAACTCCTGGGCATGGTCGGGCTCTTACACATGGCACTAGTCTAGTCACAAATTGGATGATGAGCTGGGCATATAACTCGTGAACATGTAGAACGTTCACCAACTATCCTCATCAAGAAGATCGCTGTTCACATTAACCCCTTAAATCTAATACATGTAAATATATGCTTGTCCTAAGAGTAATACGAGAGGTGAGTGCTGAAACTCCTTTAGGACCTCAAGGGAAGGGTATGCATTTAAATAGAGAGAAGAATGAAATGAGAGTAATGTCGTCAGAGAGAAAGAGTGCAACCGTGAGAAATTGGGAGAGAGGGCAAGGGATGTTAGAATCTCAAAGGTTCTAGGCAACCTGATCATGGAACACACAGCGAGCCTCCATGCAATGTGCAGTACGACAACATGGGCAGCCAGGCAGCATGTGCAGGCGGCAATGTACTACCAACCCTGTCGCACCTAGCTATAAGCGCAGGGCTGCCAACCGGTCCATACGTCTGGCAACCATTGCTACCCTCTCGCTCTGAAGTCTAACTCACTCTCTCTCTCTGAATTCCTATTATCTCATCTATCAACTTCTCTATTGATACTACATATTAAATGGAAGGTCTCGACATGGCTTAAAACAAAACCCACCACTGGTTAGCAAATGACGAGACCTTTGCAGAGATACAAAGAACATAGTTATACGTTGTCACACTCAATATAAGCAGCCAGCACGGTACACGGTACACGCACCGTGACGGTACAGTGGAGTACCAAGGAGTACAATCAGGTTACGTTGCCACGCACTGGGTGCGTCACAGCCCCCCCAAGATTTTAGATAATCGACCTTAGAAGCATTATCAAAATCTGACAGGCAACCAACCGACCTGCTACCCTTAGCTGCCACTAATTGCAAAAGGTGCACAACAACTGAAGTGTGAATTATACATAAAACACAATATCGCATGCATCATGCTACAACAATAAAGACTTACAAAACTAAAACAAAATTTTCTCGTTTATTTTATTGTTTTATAATCTTTTTGGACGGCGTTATGATAGCCTAATTTTACTCCTGCTCAACCCACACACCGTGCACGACTATCCTGGATCATCAACCCTTGATAGACAATCTGCTATCACGTTCTCACTCCCGGCAATATGCTGAATGTTGAGATTATACTCTTGGAGCATTAGGGACCACCTGGTCAACCGCATATTCCGATTGTGAAACTGATTTAGGAATTTCAAGGGATGATGGTCCGTATAAATCGTCACTACCGGGCCGTAGGCTGGAACATAAACTTCGAAATGTTTGAGCGACAAGACGATAGCAAGAAGCTCCTTCTCTATAGTCGAGTAATTCCTTTGTGCCGAATTAAACTTGCGAGAAAAGAAGCTCACTGGGTGTTCCAAGCCCTCGGAATCAGTCTGCAGTAACACTGCCCCGGCACCCACACCGCTGGCATCAGTCGCCAGCTGAAAACTCCTGGAGAAGTCTGGGGCTCTCAAAATCGGATGTGTACACAGCAGGTGCTTGACTAGGTCGAAAGCCCTCTGACACTCCGCAGCCCAACAGAACTTCACTGACTTCGACAGTAGATCAGTTAACGGTGCTAAGACAGTAGAGTATCCCCGGATGAAGCGCCTATAATAGCCTATCATACCTAGGAACCGCATGACCTGGCGCTTAGTGGTGGGCCTGGGAAACATATTGATAGCCTGTATCTTGCTCAGGGGGGGGCACACCCGGCCTAACCCGACCACGAAGCCAAGATACTGCACAGTAGCCTTTACAAACTCGCACTTCCTCAGGTTCACCACCAGCCCAGCATCGTGCAACTTCCCAAACAGGGTCTCTAAGTGCCTTAAGTGATTTTCAAAATTGTCATCATACACTATCACGTCATCAAGGTAGACCGTGCAGTTAGGGATTTCGTCACAAATATCGTTCATCAGGTTCTGAAACGTGGCAGGTGCGTTCTTAAGCCCATAAGGCATTACGTTACATTGGTAGGTCTTGCCATCTACCACAAAACCACAAACTTGCTTAGCTCGGTCCGACAGGGGTACTTGCCAGTAGCCTTTTACAAGATCAATTTTAGTAAGGTACTTTGCATTCCCTATCTTGTCCACGCTGTCGTCAACTCGAGGCAAAGGGTAAGGGTTGGTAGTGGTCAAGCCATTTAGCCTACGAAAATCTATGCAGAACCGCACCTTGCCGTCAGGTTTTGGCTGCAACGTGACGGGTGATGTCCACTTCACATAACCTTCAGTGATCATCCCTCTCTCAACCATGTACTTTAACTCCTCCCGTAAAGCTGGCAACTTTACCGGGGGCACACGGTAGGGCACTGACTTGAAGGGCACATTATCACCGACGTCCACGTCGTGCGTTACCTGAGTAGTGAGACCTGGGTGTTCGGCGAAAACAGAGGGGTATGACCTGAACAGGCCTAGGACAGCAGCACCCTGGTGCTCAGGCAGGTGACTTACAGCTTGCCTAGCCTCTTGTTCAGTATTCCCCGCCCACTGTTCGGCGGAAATGACAGTCCCAGCTATCCTCCTCAGCAGCATGACTGTCCCCACCTCATTCTCCACCCTGGCCGCTGCAGGCCAGCACAGGGACAGTGAGAGGCTCTGAGGGGCGTCTCACATACTCTTTCATGAGGTTAACATGACATAACTGATGTTTTTTTCTACGGTCAGGTGTTGCAACGAGATAATCAAGGTCGGACAGTTTCTTAGCCACCACATACGGCCCAATAAACTTGGCAGAAAGGGGGTGTCCAGGCAAAGGTAAAAGCAACATTACCTCCTGACCCACCGAAAACTCCCGAAGCTTCACCTTGGCGTCATACTGGTGCTTCATGACCGCCTGTGCATTAACCAAGTTATTACCTGCCGCTGCCATGCAACCTATAAGTCTCTCCCGGCTCTCAAGGATATATTTAAGTACAGACCCCGGCTTCTCTTCGCCCTCCCAGATCTCTTTCACCATACTTAAAGGTCCTCTCACATTATGGCCAAAGACTAGTTGATTTGGACTGAACCCCAGGCTCTCTCCTGGGACTTCACGTGCAGCGAACAGAACATACGGCAGACCCAAATCCCAATCAGTGTCATGTTCTGCACAGTAACAGCGTAGCATACTCTTCAGGGTCGAGTGCCACCGCTCCAAGACTCCCTGACTCTCGGGATGGTAGGCTGACGACACTACAGAACATATACCGTGCAACTGAAGGGTTTGCTTGAACAATTTGGATGTAAAATTGCTCCCCTGGTCTGACTGCACCTCACGTGGAAATCCATAACGGGAACAGAACAATAATAAGTTTTTAACAACTGCCTTTGCCGAGCCGTTTCTCATGGGGTATGCGTCCGGGTATCTCGTAGCCACATCCATGATTGTCAACAGGAATTTATTGCCACTACTAGTAGGCGGGAAAGGGCCAACCAAATCTACTACAACTTTGCTGAACGGAGGCCCGGTGACAGGTATGGGAAACAAAGGTGCCTTCGGGATTGTCTGGTTAGGCTTCCCCGTTGTCTGGCAGGTCGCACACCCAGCCACCCATGCACAGACATCAGCCTTGACCCCAGGCCACCAGAAAAACCTGCCCAATGCCGCCAATGTTTTTGTTACCCCCAAATGACCCGCCACCGGCACATCATGCGCCAGACACAATAAGGACTCTCTATACTTATTTGGAACAACCACCTGGTCTACTACCCTCGCACCGCCCTCCCACTTCGATTTGGGGTCTAGAAATCTGCGATACAATATCCTGTTGAGCCTAAAGAAATCTCCCGGCTTCGCATCCCCATCTTCCTCCAACTCTATGGCACCATTGCTATAACGAGCTAGGCTAGCGTCTTGCAGCTGCTGCTCACTAATGTCCCTGGGCGTCAATGCATCAAGATGGTTTTGTAATAAGACATTACCCCGGCTAGTAGGCTCTACTGCCTTAGTGGCTCTCGCTACAGCTCTTGCCTCACGCGAAGTCTTACCCAACTCTGCCTTGTTACACACCATATCTGGGCCAGAGTCAACTCCCGTGTTTATTATAGGTCCAAGTACCGAATCACCGAGAAGTGCAGCAGAATCAATGTCCCTTTTCCTGCCCTTAGCAACCTTCTCCTGATCCTTCCTCCACTGTCCCCGAGGTTGAGTGCTAGGCTGTGCAGGAGCCGCAGAGCGAGATCGGGTTACCACACAGGCCATCTCATCCTGTTGGCACCTCCCAACCCATTCCCGATTCTCACCATCCACGTCGGCCGCCCTCTCGGCAACGACTAAGGGTGGAGTCCCGGAAGTGGGCACCGCAAAGTCGTTGCCGAGAAGAAGGTCGACGCCCTCAACTGGCAAACACTCAACGATCCCTACATCCAGCTCCCTGCACACCTCTCCCACTCTCAACTCCAACCTCACAAGTGGGTATGACCTCGTAGCATTTATACCCTGCACCACAACAACTCTGGCCGCATTTATCGGTTTCCCTGTGAAGTTCCTCAACAAAGTTTTCGAAGCCCCCGTATCCCTCAGCAAGTCAACCCTCCGTAGTTCACTCCCCCAGCTCACAAACCCGTGCCCCCGATGGCTACAGAAAGTGTCCCGGACAGGTGTCGAGCCTTCCGTACGCTTCTTTACCGCGTGTGCCTCAGCTGCTGACAACCTACCCCGGGCAGTTGCTGCAGCCTTCAGAGACACACCGATACTGTGAACCAATGACACCGGCTTAGCGGCAGTGTTACTAGGGCACTCACGTGAATAATGGCCTAGCTTCTGACATTTGTAACATTTCACATCCCCAATGGGCTTCTTCCCTTGTGCGGGCGAAGAAGGGGCCTGACCTTTAGTAAACGGGAGAGGCTTGTGTTTGTAGGTGTTATTAGGTGCAATGCATTTAGTGTGGTTATGTGTGTCATAGGATTTGTTATTATCAAAAACTCTGGTGGGTGGGGTATAGCGCCCCTTCTGCCCTGACTCAGCCCTCTGAGCGGCACCGCAACCACGAATCAATGATAATCTGAGGTCTGCCATCTTGGCAGCCTCCTCTACTGTCTTGGGACATTTTTCCTTAATGTTCAGCGTTAGATCGGTTCCAGTACATTGGTAAAACTGTTCCAGATAGAAAAGTTGCTTAATTTCCTCAGCCGACTCTGCGTGCTCGGACCGAAACCAGTTATTACCTGCATCTGTTAAGTCCCGTGCGTGCTCCATAAAACTGACGTCGCTCTTCTTATTCACGCCACGGAACTTCAATCTATAAGTTTCGGGTTGCAGTTCGTAGGCCCGGAGCACAGCCTCCTTCACCAGTCCATACACTACACTCTCGTCCAGTGACAGTGCATCGTAGGCTTTCAACCCCTTACCCACTAGACGTGATGAAACTAATGCTGCCCATTTAACCTCCGGCCAGTCATACTCACGACACTTCTTTTCGAAACGAGCAAAAAACTCAGTCACTGCTGTCTCATCAAATGCGGGTACTAACTTAATTAAATGCGAAAGTGAGTCTGTAACCCGGTGCCCACCACCGAGATGACGCCCCGTGGTCTCTACTCTAGACTTCTCGACATCCATTTCAGCCTGGTACCTGGTTGCATCCTGATTGGCTTGGATTCTAGCAACCTCTATGCGTTCTATACTAGCCTGTTGTATCCGAGTCTCCTGCAGCTTAAACTTAGCTAGTTCTAGCTGAAATAACATCTCAGGAGACAGGCCTGGGGGGGGGAGAGCACAAAATGGGGGATCCACACCGAGACGTGTTTACGGGTAAGCCAGCTTGCCCTTGAGAACCCTCCTGCTGCATCGTGCTAAGACTCGCTGGCTGAGGGCCCAGCTCAGGGGTAGAGTGGAATGGAGGCTTGGAGGGAACCCCCCAAGACCCCACTCCACCCACCGCCCCATCGCCATCACCCAACAAACATGCCACCAAATTCTTCTTGGGCCAACTGTCAGGACAGTCCCGCCCCAAAACCGTGGCTAAACAGCGAAGACCGTAACAATCAATAGCCTGCAGGCGCTGTTCGGTCAAAGGTGTCTGCAAAAATGCCCGGGCATCCCTCTCTCCACTTATAACACTCCCCTCCCTAAACATCTGTTGTACTTGCTGGTTACTAGGCTGTACCGTGTTATCCTCCCCCGTAAATGATGAGTCATTAGACATAGTGCTGGTTATACAATTGCTGTTCATAAAAAAAAAGAAGTGCTTATTACTAATTGCAGTCTCGACTCACAAAATGTTAAAGATGCTTGAATGACTCTACTCTAGACACCCCTAACGAAACAATCTGCAAGTCCACCAATACAATAATGACACAATAAAAATTCCTCCAATATGCAAGAAAATTCTAGCCAGCTCTACTAGGTAGCATAGAATAGTTCTCCAAAAAACATGTGATAGGATACTACTGAATCTTGTGCAAGGTCGCCATTTTGTTACGGCTGGATCGGCAATACATATTCGGGATTCTTGATCGTAGGACAGAAATGGCTTATGTGACAACGACACGCTCGATTCCAGTCCCAAATACTATATGCTCCAGACAACAAAAGCACCAACGCCCTACAGAGTTATCGTCTATGGTAACGAGGTACCTTAACTCGGCGAAAGTGTACAACAGGGGTAGGCTATGAGGCTAAACTCCCTCAGACATTTATAGGTTACGTTATTACTAAAGAAATGCAATACTCAAGAAACTACGTTAATATTAAGCCTCTAATAATGTAGAATAGAAGCAGGCTAAAGGTGTGACAGTGAAATGCTAAATGACAAATGTACACGCCTACTTGAAAGCGTGTGCACTAGAATAACTGTCCCCTACTAACATGCACTAGCATGTAGCATACAAGATGTTCATGATCCAGTAGATACCTAATAATACACATGGAAGGAACATAAACAGTAGTCACTTATTGTAATAATGAATCTATACTTGGAATAACTAAAAGGTTGCAGGCAACAGTACTGCGCCGGTAGCCTACTACCGCATAGGCTACTTCGCTTCTCTCACTCTGTCTCCCCTCTGAGTCCGTATGCGCCCTACGCAACAGAACTCCGGACACAGCAGCAAAACGACAGTGCAGTTAATTGATACATGAAAGTATTAATAGTGTTGTCTTGTGTGTGAGTAATGTGTATTGTAAAGTGTTACATACATAAACTTAAAGAGAGCTGCAATGCATAGTAAAATAAAGATATCACCCACTCATCATCCCCATGTGTTCTAGCTAGCAGGCCAAGTCACAGGAACAACGAGTCCCAGCACCGAAAGCGAGAACCCAGGAAAAGACTGCAGAGAACACAAGGACAGATAAATTACGTTACTCTACTATACCGGCACTACGAGCGAGCTGTAGTCTCTGGTACTGCACTCGCTCCTGGCTCGGTAGGCAAATCAAGGCTAAGTCCTCGCCCCTCTACAGACAACTCCTGGGCATGGTCGGGCTCTTACACATGGCACTAGTCTAGTCACAAATTGGATGATGAGCTGGGCATATAACTCGTGAACATGTAGAACGTTCACCAACTATCCTCATCAAGAAGATCGCTGTTCACATTAACCCCTTAAATCTAATACATGTAAATATATGCTTGTCCTAAGAGTAATACGAGAGGTGAGTGCTGAAACTCCTTTAGGACCTCAAGGGAAGGGTATGCATTTAAATAGAGAGAAGAATGAAATGAGAGTAATGTCGTCAGAGAGAAAGAGTGCAACCGTGAGAAATTGGGAGAGAGGGCAAGGGATGTTAGAATCTCAAAGGTTCTAGGCAACCTGATCATGGAACACACAGCGAGCCTCCATGCAATGTGCAGTACGACAACATGGGCAGCCAGGCAGCATGTGCAGGCGGCAATGTACTACCAACCCTGTCGCACCTAGCTATAAGAGCAGGGCTGCCAACCGGTCCATACGTCTGGCAACCATTGCTACCCTCTCGCTCTGAAGTCTAACTCACTCTCTCTCTCTGAATTCCTATTATCTCATCTATCAACTTCTCTATTGATACTACATATTAAATGGAAGGTCTCGACATGGCTTAAAACAAAACCCACCACTGGTTAGCAAATGACGAGACCTTTGCAGAGATACAAAGAACATAGTTATACGTTGTCACACTCAATATAAGCAGCCAGCACGGTACACGGTACACGCACCGTGACGGTACAGTGGAGTACCAAGGAGTACAATCAGGTTACGTTGCCACGCACTGGGTGCGTCACAATATATATACCGGTATATATATATATTTGTTTTTCTTTTGTTTTTTTGTTTTTTTATTTTATGGCGGTGATAAATTGACTTATCCCTATCTTAATTACTCGGTTATTACAAAATCCTTATATCTAAATTGTATGACACGTCTTAGGACCTCAAAGCTAACAGATGCAAACAAGGAAGGTCCAAGACGGTCCCCCTCGGACCAAATAGGGTTATAAATGACCTCGCTGAAACAGTCTACATAAACAAAGATCATAACTAGATTTTATACTTGCTGGTCCGACGTCATGTGGGCTATTGCGATATTTGTCTTGTTTATTATTGAGGATTTTGCTTCATTTTGACATTTTCGAGCCTGTATTTTAGTTGGTCCCCTAGCAAAAACACCTTCCAAGACTTCCTTCAAACTTAAAAATTACCACCCAGACCCCCTTCAAGCTAAATGTGTACTTCTGGCCGAAGGCCGATTCTTCAAAAATAGAGGCTCGCCTAGAAAGAACTCGAAACCTGAATGGAGTGAAGCATCTCTCTATTGCCAAACCAATGGGGTGAAAAGTCTAAAATGTCCAAACTAATTTAGCAAAACAAAATAAATAAATAAATATAACACTTCGGGCGAAATAGGGTTAAAAGCTCTTGTGTGACTCCATCCTAACTCAAACGAACTCCCGTGTTATGAACTCGGATGACCTCGCTGACCCAGTCTACAGAAACCAGGGCCTAACAATATGATCTAAGGGGAGATGGTTCACGTTTTGGGCGATTTGTATACATTATTTTTCTAGTTTCCTCCCTAGACCTCCATCAAATTAAAAAAAAACATCCATTAGATCCCGCCTTCTAGATTAATTTGTACATTTTTCGGTAGAAAAATTTCCCGGAAAAATCGACACCTAAATAGCACGAAAGTTCTAAATATTGACAACTAAATGGGGCGAAACGTCTTAAAATCGACTAACTAATGGGGCAAACTTCTTAAAATCTGAAAATTAATGGGGCTAAACATAAGGGAGAAAGTGGTGCAGAAAACCGGCCCATGTCCCCTTAACTCGTCACCCTGATTATAACACGTAAGAATGAGCCAGATAAACTAGGAGATCATTATACATAATGATCATTATATACACCATGAGGAGCACTTTATCTGTTTATGGGGGAGGTAGTCGCTTTATCGGGCCCACCTTCTCCCTCATGTTTAACCC
The DNA here is from genome assembly GCA_037953745.1 of Lithodes maja. NCBI lineage: Eukaryota > Metazoa > Arthropoda > Malacostraca > Decapoda > Lithodidae > Lithodes > Lithodes maja. The sequence goes on along the minus strand of JBAKBP010017191.1, from coordinate 5,930 downwards.
CATTATTTTTGAGATTTTAAGACGTTCCTTCCATTAGTTTGGCCATTTGAAGACCTTTCGTCCCATTTTTGTTATCAATATCAAGACATTTCGTGCTATTTAGGTGCCGATTTATTCCTGGCGAGCGAAAGCGAGCCATACATTTTAGGAGAAACCGGCCATTGGCCAGGACATTTTTCTATCGAAAAATGTACAAATTTATCTTGAAAGGAAGTCTTTTTTTTTTTTTTTTTTTTAAGTATGATGGTTATCCAGCGAGGAAACTCGAAAATTAATAAATAAATATATAAATTGACCAACAAAGCAGTCACTACTCCCTTAGAAGAAGTACAGCTACTGACAAATGTTAATGAACTCTTGCAATTTTCTTTACGTAATTATATAATTCATATTTGATATAATTTGCTTTTTCAATAACTATTATAATCTAGTTTGCAAGTTAGTACATATATAATTATATTCATAAATTCGTTTCAAGATATATATTTCCATAATTAGAAATGGATGAAGTCCACGAATAATTATGAGTAGGCTAGAAACTATGGTATCTAAGTGTACAGTCACACTGTTTAACCCCTTATGTACCGGTGATGTAATTTGCATTTTATTCTAGCAACTATTAGACGATTTTGTTCAGCTTAAGAAGAATGTAGAAGACACGCTGCAGACTATCACAATCTTACCTCTTAGCTAACAAATATCCTTCCTAAGTTTCATAAACTATTCTAAATGTAGCTGAACTAAAATATAAAAGACATGGCCGTACCGGCCAAGAAGGGGTTGAGGTGAGTTCCCTGACTAAGCCAAACTGTATAAACAACTTATCTGAATTTTCATGAAATGTCCAGACAATGTTTAGGGTATCAAGAATCCTGTGTCAAAAATCAAGGTTATTCAATAATATGAGTTTGTATTTATTATTATTTTAAATTATCTTTTTAATAATCAATAACAAAACTAAATATAATTTTTGTTATTAGTTTGTGTAATTTTATTGAGAACGAACCCCTTACAACTTTATTGAGAACGAACCCCTTACAACTTTATTGAGAACGAACCCCTTACAACTTTATTGAGAACGAACCCCTTACAACTTTATACTACTGTGTTTTATTTATTTTTTGTTTTCGAAGATTTTGTCCCCCCCATTTTTTTTTCGTGTTTACATAATTTACATTTTCAAAATAAATTAAATAATTTTTGTTTTACCTTTTATTCCAGATATCAAACTTTTGTTGGTAAAAATTATTGCTATCATTATGAGAATGTCATTGTTTTGGAAAATATCCAAGTTAACTGAAACTATACCGGTAAATTTCAAAAGTATGCATACTTTTTATCGAAAATATGAATTTGAGAAATCGCACGTTAAAGTTCAAGATACTTTTTCTCACACCACAAATCCTCCCACAGCAATTTGTGTTTCAGATCAATTATGCCTATTTTCAGGTAGATTGTAAGCTGCAGCCTCTCAGAATATTATTCAGGCTCAATGGAAGCTTACAAGTTAACCCCTACTGTACCATAGGGTACTAGTATAAATGTACCCCCCAGTCCCAAGCAATGTGGCCAAAATGGCTTCAGAGGCAAGATATAACAACCTCCCACATCAAAAGATGGAGGAATACTGCCTCTCCCAGCATGTGGGGGCTTGGATATAAGCTGAGAAGTGTTGCCAAAGTTTTAGAGCAGTGCTCAAACGTCGTGGTACCAGGTACTGCCTGATACTGGCAGTTACAAGGATCGTATATTACTGTCGGCTCACAGCCATCCCAAGGACTGGGGAGTGATTTATCTACTGACTGCTCTCTGCCGTCGCTGGTACTGAACGGGTTAACATAAAAAATATATTTGCAATAAATAAAATGGAAAAGGCATGAATCAAGAGATATAAATGTGTAACTGTTTCCTATATCAATGTGAAAATAAAATAATTGCACGACTACAATTTCTGAGACTGCGGATTAACGAGTTGACCGAACCTACTGTATACGTGTGTGTTATTTATTTCAGAGGAAGAGAAATATTAGTTTTATTAACGATATGTAGGCTTACAAATTGTGTATTTTATCGAAGGCTGAAATATAATTTTAGGCCTGAAAACCTTGGTAATTACAGAGAGAGAGAGAGAGAGAGAGAGAGAGAGAGAGAGAGAGAGAGAGAGAGAGAGAGAGAGAGAGAGAGAGAGAGAGAGAGAGAGCGAAGGAGGGATCACACCAAGATCTAGACATGTGTTCTTGTCTTGGATCCTATTTACCAATAGATTACAAGTACATTAGGGAGGGAGGGTAGAGAAGGAAGACACGAGGAAGAGGAGGAGGAGGAGGGGAGAAAGGAGAAGAGGGGGAGGAGTAGGAGGACAAAGAGGAAGAGGAGAAGAAGGAGGAGGAGGAATGCAAAAAAATACAAAGGACTTACAAAAGGCAACATACCTAATGGTCCTTGTAGGGCAGTTTGGATATCTACACTAAGCTACTAACTACTAGATAGAGAAAAGCATAGTAAAGCAGATGGCTCCTCCCCACCAACCAGCTAATGCTGGCGTGTAAGTAATTGACAAAAACACCACGTAGCATGAAAAAACTGACATGGAATTTCGGATAGGATAGGATGAAAGGAGGTTAATTAGTAGTCTATGCTAATTCACCATCTACGATCCGGAAAAATAAAACAACATAGGAGAAAGAGGAGAAGGAGGTGGAAGAGGAAGGAAGTAGATAGGAAAGGAAGAAGAGAGGGAATCAAAGAAGGTGAAGGGGGAGCAAGGGAGGAAGGAAGAACATAAGTGAAGCGGGTGGATGTAAAAGCAAAGGAGGAGATGGAAGGGAAAAAGAGAAGGGAGAAGAAAAAGCGAGGAATTGGATTAAGTGGATAGGAATGAATGAAGATCAATGAGACAAGTGTAGAAAGAGGAAGGAAGAAGAAGAGAAACAAGAAATGTATGTCTAAATTTATGGGTAATCTATCTCTCTCTCTCTCTCTCTCTCTCTCTCTCTCTCTCTCTCTCTCTCACATGCGGATAAATGTAAAGTCCTCCATATCGAAACCCGAAATGCTAATCTAAGAAACAAACCATATGAGGAGCGTCTTAGAGAATTAGGTATATATAATTTAACCCAGCGCAGATTAGGAGGTGACCTAATTCAAGTTTTCAAAATCATCAAAGGCATCGACAATATGAACTGTAATAAGTACTTTACGATCGACCAATTAAACTACACACAGGGAAATGGTTGCAAAATTATTGGTAAATCTTTTAACTCACACGAGTCTAAGAATGTCTTCTTTTATCGAGTTGTGAACTTGTGGAATGGGCTTCCTCAAGATGTTATAGACTGCAGCACCGTTGATTCCTTTAAACATCGCCTAGACAAGCACCTCGCCTTAAACCCCCGACTGATTGCATTTGAAAATGAATTACGTTTTTCTCGGATACATTTTATGTTATTAACCCAAATTGTTCCCTACTAACATCTAACTTTGCCAAGGCTATTGGTCTTAAGGCAGTGCTTCCCTTTCCAATTGTCTCTTACCCACTCTGACCCACTGTTGGACACTATGAACAGCAGTGATGTAGAGGACAAGCAACCTCGAGGGGTCGCTAGACCTGTTTTTGCTTGACTTTCTTTGTACTCCTTTGTATACACAACCATACACCCCCCTCCCTACAAACACATAGCCTACACCAACAAACACACAGACACCTCCGCAAACCAACGCTCACACACCTCCCGTCCACACGCACACACATAAACCCCTCACAAACACATACACCACACACACATACAAACAGACACCCCTCCATCCACAAACACACTCGCGCGCGCACACACTCACACACACACCCCTCTATCCACAAACACACACACAATCACAGATACCAAAACACACACACACACACATCCCTCCATCCTTAAACACACACACCAAAACACACACACACACACACACACACACACACTCAATAGTCTTCTCTTTAGTAATATGTATTGCCTAGCATTAGGCCTGAGCTGCCTAATGGGCATAGCGAGATTTGTGTAATCTGTGTTTCTGTGTAACTTTAATTTTTATCCCCTGCTTCCAGATACTCGCCCTCTCTCTCTCTCTCTCTCTCTCTCTCTCTGTATATATATATATATATATATATATATATATATATATATATATATATATATATATATATATATATATATATATATTCAGTTCTAGTTCAGTCAGTGAAGGAGAAGGTTGTGTTAATCTGAGCTCTTGCCCGGACCACTTACCAGTGAGCTTTAGTGACCATTACACCTACCTGTGTTTGGGGGCAGTGCACTCGTGTTATATAAAAGTGTTATAGCTCAGTTTTTAGCGGTTAGTTTACTTGTTTTTGTTTTTCTGTACTTAGTTTCTTGCTCCTCGCTAAGCTTATTGGGATCATGGCAGGTATGGAGTGCGAGTCTCTAACTGATCTGCATCATCTTATTCTCCAGGTAAGAGAGGAGATGGTTGTGGTGAAGGAAGAGGTCTTGGCTCTAAGGGAGGTTAATGTTAAACTTCAGAGGGAAGTGGATTTGATTAAAGACGAAAATCTAGCTTTCAAGCTTAGCCAAGAGGAAATAAAGTCAAGTAAGGGGAAAAGGGAGGAAGTTGATGAAAATTTTTATTCATGGCAGGTTGTTAAAAATACGGGTGGGAAAGTCACACTCAAGAAGCAGGATAGTAGAATAGGTATGAGTGTGACAAATACATTCTCTCCTTTGCGAGACGAATGTGAGGGAAAAGATAGTCAGGATAAGGGAGGGATAACCGAAGTGCCTGCCGCCGACTCAGCTCCAACCTCTGACGCTGTGCTACCTTCCACCACCACTACCCCCACCACCACCACCACCAAGGGAGCTGCCACCACCGGGGGTTCTCCAACTGCAGCTGCTGGATCCTCCCGAGGGAAAGGTAAGTCTGTGTCCCGAGAAGGTAAGTCTGTGTCGATTGTGGGCGACTCCATGGTAAGACATTTAGTTAGGGCTACCCGCACTAACTTAGGAAGGTTGTGTGTCTGCCTGGCCATGGAGTTGGGAGGGTTTTAGAGAAGATGGACCACATCTTGGAAGATAGTGGAGATAACCCCATTATCTGTCTCAGTGCCGGGAGTAACGATGTTGGTAAGGGTAGAAGTGAGGAACTGCTGCAGCAGTATCGGGATGTGTTAGATAAAGTTAGGATGAAGGGAGGGATCCCTGTAGTACATTGTATCCTACCCAGAAGAGGAGTTCCCAAGCAAGGAATGGACATCCAGGGCGATTGGTGTCAATTGCCGTTTGGAGAAATATTGCAAAGAAAAAGCAATACCATTCATTGATAACTGGGATAGTTTCTATGGGAGAGATGGGATGTACGCAAGGGATGGGGTTCATCTTTCACGGTTAGGGGTTTCTACATTAGCTAGTTCTTTAGATAGGGTGGTTGTGGGGTTTTGAACAGAAATATTGAGAGTGTAAATGAGAGGTTAAATGGAACAATTTTAGCGTCAGGCGAAAGCGATAAGGATATTCAGTCTCATGCTAAAAATGATGACTATAATGCAAATGATAGTAGTGATGGTGCAACGGAAGATGGAAATGTCGCTAAAAACAAAGGTAAATTAGGTATAAAGAAAAGAAGTAAATTGAGAGTATATTACACAAACTGTAGGAGTCTATGTAACAAAATGAACGAACTTAGAGCCCTTGTTAGCAAAGAAAATATAGACATAATAGCGCTAACTGAAACGTGGATTAATACAGAAACCAGGCATTTTTTAGCAGAATTTGATATACCAGGATATAGTTTGTTTAAATATGACCGAACAAGTAAGAGGGGTGGCGGTATAGCAGTGTTTGTCAGGAGTACATTAAAAAGCTGTATTAAATCAGGTATTAGACTAAATAACGATAATGAAAGTGTTTGGGTAG
>JBAKBP010017190.1:0-49454 GCA_037953745.1 Lithodes maja | reverse complement strand
ACAGTGTGTTGAACATAGAAAATTGGCTCAGTGACAAAAAGCAGAGAGTAGTCATCAACGGTAAGGCATCCAAATGGATCAATGTAAATAGCAGGGTACCCCAGGGATCGGTACTAGGGCCAATTCTCTTCCTAGTTTACATCAACGACATAGATGAGGGTCTCACCTGTACAATCTCAAAGTTTGCTGACGCTACAAAAATTGAAAATAGTGTACTCTCAAAAGAATAAGTCGAAGATATACAACACAATCTAGATAAGTTGTCATCTTGGGCTCAAATTTGGCAAATAAGTTTCAATGCAGATAAATGTAAATTACTACATATCGGAAACAGAAATGAGAAAGCAAACTATTCGATGAATGGCACCAGGCTTAAGAGTGTAGACAGAGAAACTGATTTGGGAGTAACAATATCGAGTAACGTAAAACCCAGTCAACAATGTACAGAAGTTGTTATAAAGGCAAACAAAATAATTGGCTTCATAGGCAGGTCATTTGAGCATAAATCCAAAGATGTAATCCTAACTCTTTACAATTCCTTAGTCCGCCCTTTTCTGGAATATTGCGTTCAATCCTAGTGCCCTTATTACCAAAAAGATATAGACAAGCTAGAATGAGTTCAACGTAGAGTTACCAAAATGATACCTAGCCTAAAGAACAAACCATACGAGGAACGTCTTGGAGAATTAGGCCTATTGTATATCTATTAGGCCTACTGTATATCTATTAGGCCTACTGTATATCTATTTCCTTTAACCCAGCGCAGATTAAGAGAGGCGACCTAATTCAAGTGTTCAAAATCATCAAAGGCATCGACAATATAAACTGTAGTAAGTACTTCATGATTACACGGGGGAAATGGTTGCAAAATTATTGGTAAATTTTTTAAGTCACACGAGTCTAAGAATTTCTTCTTCAATCGAGTTGTCAACTTGTGGAATGGGCTTCCCTGAGACGTTATAGACTGCAGCACCGTTGATTCTTATAAACTTCGCCTAGACAAACATCTTGCCTCAAACCCGAGACTGACTGCGTTTATAAATGAATAACTATATTTGTTTCCCCTCAAATCCATCAAGGATTATTGCGTTTATAAATTACTAAATTATAAATTATAAATGTTACTCTCTTTTTCCCAGATACACGAAAAATCACTTATAACTGTGTTATGTTACTAACCCAACTGTTGTTACGACCGGGCACTCAGGTACACTAGGGCTCTTACACAGGACTCGACTATGGCTCGTTGCCACAACGGAAAACACACGATCCCAACCCCAGAGTACTGCCAGCCGAACAAAAAACGCCACTACCCTCCAGAGTTCTATCTGCTATAACGGGGTATACAAGAACTCGGTACTAGCGTTTCACACAACAGACTAATAACAAGACGGGAGTTATCTAGTCTGGTCAACAATCAAACAAAGAAGAAAGTACTACAACACTAAAGAATAGTGTTGGCCGAAGCCGAAGTAATCCACCCTTGAACTAAGAACTTAAGAAGTCCTCCACCCTCTACTTCGGATCGGCACTATTACGTTACGTTAAACAATAGTCCTCGAGCATCAAGCAAGGAATCTTCTGATAAGTTAGATGCTTCTCGAATACTCATAAGAAGTAAGTATCGGATTTTGAACAGCAATTTAATGAATAACTCACTGGTAATTAAAGGCTTTAAATTGACATAAGAAGAATTATAAGAATAAGCAATAGGATATGGCAAACATTAAGAAGAAGTACTCCGACAATGCACTGGCAATAGCCTACTAAGATTGTGCTCGTGGGCCACTAATCTCTGAAGTAGCTAAGCGTGCCACACATGAAATCAATAGTGCTTAAACAATAATATACATAAGGAGAAGCTTCAATACTATGCTGTATCTGCTGGTCGAGCAAAGTCTAGCTGGGATATCTAAGGTTAAGAGACAATGGCTGAGCAAGCGGCTCGTAGCCTAGCGAGGTCCTTAAGACTGTGCGGCCAAATTACGGTAATTGACGGGATGCTCTCTTGAGAGATCCAGATCACTAGTATCTGGTTCTCTCCTGGCGATCCTCTCAAAGTCAAGCAATTGAGATAGCACAGTGTTGGGTGGCACAGGCAAAAGCCCTCACTCGCAACACAGTGCTAAACTCCCACGGTACACCATCAAAAAGACCCCCTAGGCTTCCCACGTCTCCGTTGCAATTGTGCTGGTTCAACCAACCTAGCACTCATAGGAAATCACAACTCGAGGAACCCTATCCCAGTCTAGCATTACCTAAACCAGCAGAAAACAGGAACATGAATAATCGCACACAGGGAAATGCATATACGAGTGCAACAAACATCAATCAATCCTATTCTAGTTAACCCTTCCAAAAATAGGCTATCTAACAGGCACTTATCTCGTGAGAACTCAAGCGATAATACTTTGGCTGACTAAATCTGCACCAAAGGGGTCATTGAGGTTATAAACAGGGACGAGAAGAGAAGAAGGTAGGCTGTTCAGAGAGTAGAGAAAGTTCACATCAGTCGGAAGAATATGGATAGTTGCAAGGGATATGAGAGGTCGCTTTGCCTGATGAGTTCTGATCTAAAAATGGCGAGACCTCCCTTTTTATACTCGGCCCCGTAGCGAGCATAACGGCAATCATGACGTCACATTCGCTCTCTCAATCTGGGATTGACAAAGAACTCCCACGCTCTTGATGAGGGGGGAGGGAGGGGGGAAGGAGGGAGGAGGGAGTGAGGCCTACACACCTCGTGGCGCGCACACTGTCCTCCGTTACATAACTCGCTCTCTCATCACATCATTATATATATATAAATCTCCCACACACAATACTTATATATAATGATTTAAAATAGAACTCGTTGACTTAAAAGAAAACAAAATACATAATGATAATACTTATAGTACAACGGTTCACATAAACTGAGTTAGGAAACTCTACACAGACTACAGCCAAAGTTCCTGCCCTGACGATCCTAGCGAGAGTGGGGCCTGACTGGGCGTTCTGTACAGCATGCTCATACTCGACATGCGTCACACCTCCCCCAAGATTTTACTTGCTCAACCCTGAGCTAAAATCTGATATACAGAACCCCATCAAACCCCTCACACCCAGCGACCGCATGGCACTAAAACAACGCTGAGTTTATCACTAAAACACATCTTATAAAAAAAAATTCACATTTCATAACTCCTCCCAACAATAGTAAAAGACACAATATCATGCTCCCAGAGCGAGCTTACAGCAGCTCAGCCGTTTGATAGTTCGTGGACTACTCAAACCTTATAGGCTATGACAAACTTATACAATTATCTTCATCAAAAAGAAAGAGTTTTTATATGATTTTTATATTTTAATATGTTTTTTTTTCCGGCTGCACTACAAGGGCAGCCCATTTTCTTCTATACCAAACGCTCAACAATCCTGCTTTACGACCCAATACGCTGGGCTACAACCGCGAGCCAACAAGCACCAAGCGCAAAATACTACTCAAACCAAAGCAGGAGGCTACCCGTGTGTCAATCTACCCAGGATCATATACCCCTGAACGACCACATGCAACCTCGTTGTCACAACCGGCAATATGGCTTATGTCCAGGTTATATACCAATAACCTTAGTGACCACCTGGTCAGCCTCATATTCCGATTGTGAAACTGGTCCAAGATCTCGAGAGGGTAATGATCTGGGTAAACTACACCGACCACCGGACCATAGGCTGGAACATAGATCTCGAAATGCCCCAGCGCATCATTGTCCTTTTCACTTTCATTCATCAGGCTCTGACACGTTGCTGGTGCATTCTTAAGTCCGTCAGGCACAACATTGCAGTGGTAGGTACTCCCGTCCACAACAAAACCACATACCTCTTTAGCACGCTCGGACAAAGTTACAAGCAACGACCACTCACGACATTCCTTATCCCTCGGATCCTTCGTCCACACGTAATCCAGCTCTGCTTGCACCATAGGCTGTCGAGCAGGATTTATACGGTAGGGAATTAAACTGAGCCTTGCACTATCTCCAGCCTGCATGTCGGATTCCACCCCGTACATCAGGCCTGGAGAAGCAACAAACATGCGAAAGTACTGCCGTAGCCTAGCAAACAACTGCCATGCACTGTCTCCACGAACAACATGCCTAGTGCCCTCCCACAACCCAGCCGAGACCGCAGCTTCTAACCTGTAGTCTCCCTCCTTCTCCACCTTCGTCCCTAGAACAGCCAGGTTATGAGAGGGACAATCAGTACCACCTGTGCAGTCACTCCCACAGTTCATTATAGCTAAGGCTTCCCCGCCGATACCGTACATGCGCACCCCCACATTCCTTGTGACGACATCTGCCTGCGCAGCATCACCGCTTTTAGCGACATGGCCAGATACAGTCGGTCTGTGGTAGGGCTGTTGCATTAGACTAGAGCAGCATTGGGAGGCTATGTGACGACCGGGCACTGCGATACCACAGCCGACCCTACCAATCTGCTCAATGTCCTCCTTTTGACCACCACCCTTGGCAGCCATGGGTCGACCCTGACCTGGCAACCATGCCAAGGCCTCGTCGCCCACCTTAAACCACCGAAACAACGAGGCTAACGGTCTTTTAACAGTCACATGACCTGCCTGCGGAACATCTCGCACCGCCCGAGTTGTGAGACTCAGGGGCTCGGCACGACCAGTGGGGTATGAACCGAGCTGGTGCTGGAGTGCTGCACACTGCTGCTCAGGCAGGTGCTCTAGCGCTTCCACAGCCACCAGACTCGTGTCCCCCGCCCACTGCTTCGCCGAGACATGACAATCCCTACTCTCCTCCACCTGTGCCCTACTGCCCCCCTCTCCTTCTCCACCTTGGCCGCGGCAGACCAACGCAGGGACAGTAGGCTGCGCAGGTGGTTGCCTCACAAACTCCTCCACCAGGTTCACATGACATGCTTCCCCGTCCTCGTGTTTAATCTCGACAGCACCATTACCACACTTCTGAACTTCCGGATCCTCCAACTGAGCAACCCTTTTTTCTCTCTGTGTATAACGTTGCTGCCTCTGAGTCTCTTCCGGCCCTACCTCCTCACTAGCTGTGACAGGTCCTGGGGCCTCTCCAGACTCTAACATAGGTGCTAATACTGAATCAACCAGGAGAGCCGCCGAGTCAAAACTCTTAAAACCAACTCCAGCTTTAGCCTCCTCCTGTTGATCGTTCCTCTGCTGGTCGGAAGACGGAGGACTAGGCTGTGACACTTTAGCTGTCCGAGCCCGGGTGACAGCACACGCCATGGGTTGTGCCTGGCACCGCTCGACACACTCTTGCTCTCCCCCACTCACGTCGGCCGTCCTCTCGGCAACGACTAAGGGTAGAACCTCAGAAGCGGGCCTTGCAAAGTCGTTACCGAGAAGAAGGTCGACGCCCTCCACTGGCAGTTTCTCCACAATCCCAACATCCAATTCACGTGTCACACCATCCACCTCCAACTCCAACCGCACCAGCGGGTATGACCGAGTTGCATTAATACCCTGCACCACTACCACCCGAGCCGCATTTATAGGGTAGCCAGTCAAATTGTTCATCAGAGTCTGGGAAGCACCTGTATCACGCAAGACCTCTACTCCATGCTTGCGCCCCGCCCACATCACGCAACCCCGTCCTCTATGGTCGCAAAAAACATCCTGAGCAGGGTTCGAGCCTCCCAGGTGCTTCTGCATTGGCTGTGCCTCAGCCTCTGACGAACTGCCCCGGGCAAACTCAGAAGACTTCGGAGACACACCAATGTTGCAGGCCAAAGACACAGCTGCTGTAGGTGGTTTGCTAGGACAGACTCTTGCAAAGTGCCCCTTTTCATGACAAAGATAACACTCCAACTCCCCTCTGGGCTTCCCTTGGTACTGGGAAGGGCCCGGCCCCTTCTTAAATGGGACGGTGTTAGTCTTGTGGTCAGTCTTGGTATCATAGCTCTTGTACTTGTTTGCATAATGTATATCACTAACTCGGGGGGGTGGGGTGTCACGCCCCTTGTTACCTGCCTCACTACGCTGGGCAGACCCGCACCCACGAATTAATGATAGCCGGAGGTCAGCCATCTCAGCTGCCTCCTGTAGAGTTTTAGGGTTCTTTTCTTTAATAGTTAAAGTCATATCTGCACCTGTACACTTATAAAACTGCTCGAGCAGAAACAGCTCAGTCAACTGTTCGGCCGTCTCAGCTTTCTCAGAACGTGTCCAGTTTGTAAGTGCATCTTTTAAGTCCCGGGCATGTTCAAGAAAGGTCGCCTCCCTAGTCTTTGTAACACCCCGAAACTTCAATCGATATGTTTCTGGTTGCAACTCGTATGCCCGTAGGACAGCTCTCTTCAATACTGGGTAGTCAATGCAAGACTCTAAAGGCAGTGCATCATAAGCCTTCAGACCCTTACCCGTAAGTCTTGAGGAGACTAGAGCTGCCCACTTCTCTTCAGGCCAATTATGCTCCCTACACTTCTTCTCAAAACGATTAAAAAATTCTGTGACTTCAGTTTCACTAAATGCCGGCACCAACTTGACTAAGTGGGACAAGGACTGTTCTCTTACTTGGCCCTCACGGCCCATCCGAATCCCTGTCGACTCTGCACGAGTCTTATCTAAATCTATTTGAGCACAATATTTCTCTGAGTCGTACCTAAGCTCAGCCTCATGCCTCCTAGTCTCAGCCTCAATCTCATGCCTCCTAGTCTCATTCTCCTGCTTTCTAGACTCAGCCTCAATCTCATACTTCCTAGACTCAATTTTAGCAAGCTCAAGTTTAAATATCATCTCAGGAGACAGGCCGGAAGAGGGAGCTGCCACTACTGAAGGAGGGGGGGCAAGAACTGGGGAACCACCATACGCACCGCCCGAGGGCACTCCAATCTTCCAATGCTCATCCCTCTGTGGGAGGGTGCTAACCTCCGGTACTTGAGTGGACGGCACTGTGGGAGTCGAGTGAGAGGGGATCTGGGGAGGAACCCCCCCAAACGCCCTCTCCTCCGAAACCCCATGTCGCCCACGCAACACCCAGGAAATCAGCTCCCCCTTGGACATCCCTCCTACATTGGATAGACCCAAAACCTTGGCTATCAGGTGCAAGCCATAAACATTCACCCCAGTCAGCCTCTCCTCCGTCACGTGGTACTGCTTACTCACAAAAAGTCTAGCATCCTCCTCACTAGTTACTAACGGCACCTCCTCACATAGCATTTCTCGCTCCTCGTCAGTACTAGGGCCCGACATACTGAAGTTCACCAAAAAATTCTCGAGACAAAAGTGTTAAACTCCCTTATGCAAGCACTAATTACTAAATTAACTGGAGTCTCTTAAATGCTCTCCTAATTGCCTTACAAAAAAAAAATATTCTTCAATATGTACGCTAAAGTACCAACAAACAAATGTTGTACAACTCTGTAAACTTCTGCAACTTCTGCAAAAAATTTATACTGTTCACAAAATCCTAAGCAAGGTCGCCATTTGTTACGACCGGGCACTCAGGTACACTAGGGCTCTTACACAGGACTCGACTATGGCTCGTTGCCACAACGGAAAACACACGATCCCAACCCCAGAGTACTGCCAGCCGAACAAAAAACGCCACTACCCTCCAGAGTTCTATCTGCTATAACGGGGTATACAAGAACTCGGTACTAGCGTTTCACACAACAGACTAATAACAAGACGGGAGTTATCTAGTCTGGTCAACAATCAAACAAAGAAGAAAGTACTACAACACTAAAGAATAGTGTTGGCCGAAGCCGAAGTAATCCACCCTTGAACTAAGAACTTAAGAAGTCCTCCACCCTCTACTTCGGATCGGCACTATTACGTTACGTTAAACAATAGTCCTCGAGCATCAAGCAAGGAATCTTCTGATAAGTTAGATGCTTCTCGAATACTCATAAGAAGTAAGTATCGGATTTTGAACAGCAATTTAATGAATAACTCACTGGTAATTAAAGGCTTTAAATTGACATAAGAAGAATTATAAGAATAAGCAATAGGATATGGCAAACATTAAGAAGAAGTACTCCGACAATGCACTGGCAATAGCCTACTAAGATTGTGCTCGTGGGCCACTAATCTCTGAAGTAGCTAAGCGTGCCACACATGAAATCAATAGTGCTTAAACAATAATATACATAAGGAGAAGCTTCAATACTATGCTGTATCTGCTGGTCGAGCAAAGTCTAGCTGGGATATCTAAGGTTAAGAGACAATGGCTGAGCAAGCGGCTCGTAGCCTAGCGAGGTCCTTAAGACTGTGCGGCCAAATTACGGTAATTGACGGGATGCTCTCTTGAGAGATCCAGATCACTAGTATCTGGTTCTCTCCTGGCGATCCTCTCAAAGTCAAGCAATTGAGATAGCACAGTGTTGGGTGGCACAGGCAAAAGCCCTCACTCGCAACACAGTGCTAAACTCCCACGGTACACCATCAAAAAGACCCCCTAGGCTTCCCACGTCTCCGTTGCAATTGTGCTGGTTCAACCAACCTAGCACTCATAGGAAATCACAACTCGAGGAACCCTATCCCAGTCTAGCATTACCTAAACCAGCAGAAAACAGGAACATGAATAATCGCACACAGGGAAATGCATATACGAGTGCAACAAACATCAATCAATCCTATTCTAGTTAACCCTTCCAAAAATAGGCTATCTAACAGGCACTTATCTCGTGAGAACTCAAGCGATAATACTTTGGCTGACTAAATCTGCACCAAAGGGGTCATTGAGGTTATAAACAGGGACGAGAAGAGAAGAAGGTAGGCTGTTCAGAGAGTAGAGAAAGTTCACATCAGTCGGAAGAATATGGATAGTTGCAAGGGATATGAGAGGTCGCTTTGCCTGATGAGTTCTGATCTAAAAATGGCGAGACCTCCCTTTTTATACTCGGCCCCGTAGCGAGCATAACGGCAATCATGACGTCACATTCGCTCTCTCAATCTGGGATTGACAAAGAACTCCCACGCTCTTGATGAGGGGGGAGGGAGGGGGGAAGGAGGGAGGAGGGAGTGAGGCCTACACACCTCGTGGCGCGCACACTGTCCTCCGTTACATAACTCGCTCTCTCTCATCACATCATTATATATATATAAATCTCCCACACACAATACTTATATATAATGATTTAAAATAGAACTCGTTGACTTAAAAGAAAACAAAATACATAATGATAATACTTATAGTACAACGGTTCACATAAACTGAGTTAGGAAACTCTACACAGACTACAGCCAAAGTTCCTGCCCTGACGATCCTAGCGAGAGTGGGGCCTGACTGGGCGTTCTGTACAGCATGCTCATACTCGACATGCGTCACACTGTCCCCTACTAACATCTCCTAATCCTGCCACGGACATTAGTTACAGGGCAGTAGTTCCCTTTCCAATTTTCCCTTACCCACTCTAAACCACTGTTTGGACATTTGATCCTCAGTGCTTTGGAGGACAAGCTGCCTAGACATGCTAGATATGTTGTTGCTTAATTTCCTTTGTGCTTCTTTGTACTCTCTCTCTCTACATATGCACCTTTGTCCTTTTGAGATGATGTAATTATGATATCTATATACCATTATGATATCTATATACCATTATGATATCTATATACCATTATGATATCTATATACCATTATGATATCTATATACCATTATGATATCTATAAACCATTTGTACTTCCTTCAAAAAAACGATAAAATCTAATTTTTCTCTCTCCTCGGTTGAGAGCTCTTGCTCTTTTCGTTGCAAACGCGTAGACTACGAGGTCATCTTATTGAAGTCTTAATAAAATTTAATGGGTTTGACAAGATGGGTTGTAACAAAATGTTAGCCTCAATATGAACACAACCATGCAACAATGGTTGGAAATTATAATTTAAAAAGCTTAGCACTAGTATGTGTAGAACATTTTTCACAGATCAGATCTCTTCTAGTTGGAACAATATTTTAAAAAAGAAGTTGTAAATTATTCTCCAGTAGAGAAATTCAAGACGAGAGTATATAATATGTTGCACACTGTGCATTGAGTGGAATGCACTACATAATCTCTCTCTTTTCACTTAGAAATTCTCCCCGGAATGGACCGCAAGGTCTTTGAGATACACTATATTCCCTGAAACTCCTTATAACTCTCTGTCTCTCACGACGGCAGGACAGAAAACGGGTGCAGCGTTGCCTACTTTAACCACTGGGGCGGCATCATAAATTCTAATGACCTGTATAATGAAGAGCGGTGGATAGGGAACATGTAGAAGTTTGGAGGAAGGAAAGCAGGAAGGAAGGAAGAAGAGTCGGATGGAAGGATAAGAGGAACTAAAAAAATAATTAAGTATGAGAGTTAGAAAAGGGAACTAAGAATGAATAAGTGAAACAGAGATTATATGATGATTAACCCTTTCACCAGACGAGGACGCACCTCCGCTTTTTCCTGGCTAACATTAGACGATTTCCTCATCTTTGGAAGACCCTCTAGGAGTCCAAGGGTTAATATCGGTTTCAATTAACCCTCTGATTCCACCAATCACGTAATCAAATAATAAAATCGTCTACTGATAGCCAGGATATAATGATGACATGCGCCATCGTACACTGGACAGGCTAAGGAAATATAATAAATAGATATGTAGATAGAAAGAATGATCACCAGGCACACACAGAGAGAGAGAGAGAGAGAGAGAGAGAGAGAGAGAGAGAGAGAGAGAGAGAGAGAGAGAGAGAGAGAGAGAGAGAGACGCCCACAATCCTCTGTATTGAAGTCAGAATCACATTATGTTCGGAGTGAATCTGCGAGGCGACATCTGAAATGCTGATGTAAGTTTATCCCCACACACCCTTTGCTCTCACTCTCATTCACACTCTCTCTCTCTCACTGTGACACACACACACACACAAACACACACATGCAAACATACCCCCAAACACTGTATTATGCACACACACGCACACAACCACATAAGAATAATCACTCGCTAGCACACACACTTGTATAAACACACACACACACACACACACTCACACACACACACACACACATTTGACAGATTGCGGGTGGGCCAAACAAGACAAGAACCAAACACAAACAAGGACACAGGTTGTTATCCTAATTAACAGGCAGGCAGGCTCGCAGGTGGGTGCTCACACAAATATATAAACAAATAATAAAGACAAAGTCATTGGAATTAGAAGGTGAATATAAAGCTGTGGGCATCACGTGAAACATAAACGAGGGAAGACATAAGCATTCATATTATAAAATGTAATTACATTATACAGTATACAGTATATATATATATATATATATATATATATATATATATATATATATATATATATGCAGATGATATGAAAATACTGATGATGGACAAATAATAGTAGCGCACGAAGTTGTAATGTACGGGGTATCCGAACTAGGGACTGGTCAGGCCATTGCACTCCACAAACTCTTCTTACAGACCTTACACAAAGAGCTTTTGACGGCATCAACTCAGCTAGACCACCACACAGATCAGTACTTGCCACACTCGACATTAGTAAAGCCTTCGATGCCATCCCCCGCCACAACCTAACAAACAAAATCTACAACACAAACATGCACAACAACACAAAAAGATGGCTGGCCAACTTCTTAGCAGGCAGATGTGCACATGTATCTTTTACCGGTCAGTCATCTAGCATTAGAAATTTCCCAAACGGAGTCCCGCACGGATCCGTCCTGTCGCCCGCACTCTTCAATCTGCACATGCATGATATAAATACACCAAATTCACCCCAAATAACTATAGCCTCCTACGCAGACGACATAACACTCACAAGCACGCACCAAAACCCAGACACAGCAACAAGACTCCTTCAAGACTACAGTATCTCGACACATTACATGAATGGTGCACTACAAACAGACTCAATTTAGCCCCAGCTAAATCCACTGCAACCCTCCTCACAAGCTGGACAGGAGAGCACGATTACGTCCCGGGACTCAACATAAACAACACACCCCTAACACACACACACACACCCAAAATCCTAGGAGTAACATACGACACCCAAATGACATTCAAACAGCACACCACAAACACGAAAAAGAAACTGGCACCCAGACTTAACACCCTCAGATCACTTGTCCACACGAAATTTGGACACAACAAAGAAACCACCACCACAGTCTACAAACAATACATAAGATCAGTTATGGAATATGCAAGCCTGGCCTGGGCTTCTAACCTAGCTGAAACACATCATAAGACCTTACAGACTATTCAAAATAAAGCCCTGAAAATCATCACAGGATGCACAGCTACGACACCCACAGATCACCTACTGTACATCAAGAAACCAAAGTCCTCAAAGTCAAAGATCATCTAGACATGAGAGGCACACAATTCCTAGCAGCAGCCTCCACGAATCAACACCACCCACTACACTACATGGCTACACACCCACAGACACCAAGAAATATCAAAACAACACCCAGCACACGCTATCACACACAAATACTGTCTTCTCTCCCTCCCTGCCCACCCCAAACCAACTTCCGGAAACACATCCATACTCATATCACTCGCCGTTCCATCCACTCACTCATAGACAACACGCAGCTGCAAGCACGACCTCCCGAAATCCATCCTTCTGAATCCTCCCTTCCTCGCGAGGACAGAGTCCACCTGGCCAGGCTGAGATGCGGACACCATCCGGCTCTTCTGAGCTATCAGAAGAGACTGGATGACTCCGTCGTCGACACCTGCCCGGGTTGTAACACAGCACCCCATACCATTAAACACATCATAGAAGACTGCATTTCACACAACCACTTACGCCAACAACACAATTTACACTCTTTGAGAGCTCTGTGGGAAAGCCCGACCGTGGCCATGGCCTTCCTTGGGGACTCGGGGCTGTTCGGCCAGGCAGCTTAGGGAACAACAACAACTAGGGACTGGTGAGGGAACACAAAGAGCAAACATCTCTATCTAAGTTCCAGGAAATAATTAAGGCGCGAAATGATCAGATATTATATACAATTTTGTTCACAAAATATACGGAAAACGACCAAGAGTACATAAGAGATGAAATATATACAGTACATCACTATTTAGGCAATATAAGGTCAGCGGAATGGCAAGAAATATATTGTGTATTAAGGAAACACGTTTCAATACTGAAAGAAGAAAAGTTATGAACAAAAGTAGGACAAAACTAAAATAATTGAATAATTATTTTGAACAATATAATACAAAAAATAATGCTAAACAATTACGAACAAGCAAAACAAAAATTGGGACAAATCACTGAAATAGTAACACAAATTGACAATAGAGAGCATACTATACTTTCACCACGCTGATCAGTTATGAATAACTATGAACTATGACTATTATATTGAAAAGATAATAGTAACTTCATCTTTGGGTCAACAAAAAGATGGGCAAAAAGATACATCATGAACCTCAATTAAGTTATCTAAAATATTACGAACACATAAAACACGATTGTGTACGTTAGGCAACTATATGGACTTTAACATTCATATATACATACACACCCACAGAGACTAGTGCAATCATGTACACATATACAACGACAGAGAAACACACACACACACACACACACACACACACACACACACACACACACACACACTTTGAACTAGAGAGACCAGCTGACGGACAGGTTGACAGAAAGGACCAATCAACCAAACTCCACTTTTTTAACAACCATGTCAACAACACCGAATATTGACTTTATCTACTTCCATTCGTTTATCTATCAACTCTTAGTTATTTATCGACTCCTGTGTATCTCATTAAGCACAGTTTTACCCTTACCTAATTATGTAACAACCAGTCGTACTTGTAATGTTATAGTTTGGGGTGTACACAAGACTGCACTTTACCACGGTGCTTACCTCAGTGTCTTTCCCATTTGGAGCCTGTGGTGGGTAAGTTATCCAGCCTGGTACACAGGGGCTACTGCATTATTATTTAAGTTACCACAACCTACCCTAGTTAGGACGTCACATAGTCCTATTTACTACAGGTTCCGATTCCTTATTTGGTGACTAGAGGCATCTGGTGTCAGGAGACTACCAATCCACCTCTCCCTGGCTGGGATCTAACCCTGGTTATCTTATTTGTCAACTGAACCTGCTAACTATAGTCGGTTTCATTTCAACTGACGATAAATTTAAACCCTTAGCAGCTAATTTCTCGATACTTAATGACAAAATATTAAACTACTATGTCTCTGCATCATATTAAGACCAAGTTTATATAATTAGCACCATATTTCACTACAAACTCCAAAATAACTGATAAATCTTGATGGGAACTTTGCAATGTACCGTCATTTGAAAAGAAACAGAGTATACTGTATCATAGGTCACCTTGTATTTGGCATTGTTAAAAACTATAGGCGTGTAATAGAACATGGGGGTAGCGCCCCCTTCCTCCCCTCTCCATCCAGTAATCGTGGTTCATATGGCGGCACGTATAAAGTCAAGAATCAGTCCTATGACATTAATAATCAAGTAAGTGGTGCTATAATGGCTCCTCGGTATGGGTTATATGTGTTCATGCTATTCTATGAGCAGGCCTACATGTGTCTTTGTTGTCTAGAGAAGCTGCAGCCATACTTATTATTATTATTATTATTTTTTTTTCATGACATTTCTCACGCATGCATATATAATCATGTACATTTTCAACTCACTCGCTTTAAATCTATGAATTTGCACACACGAAAAAATAAATAAATACAATACATAGATGAACAGAAACTGATGCATATGACATTGATGACGATTAACAAGAGAGTGGAAGACAAGGTAGAGGATTGTGTGTGTGTGTGTGTGTGTGTGTGTGTGTGTGTGTGTGTGTGTGTGTGAGAGAGAGAGAAAGAGAGAGAAAGTGTGAGAGATAGAGTGTGTGTGTGAGAGATAGAGTGAGTGAGTGTGTGAGTGAGAATGAGAGTGAGTAAGGGGGGGGGGGGGAGGAGGGGTCAGTCAGAGTTGAAGTGTTCACCGCAGCGTGTTATCAAGAGACCACACCAATGCCCCCTCATACCTACCTCACCACGCCCCCTTTAGTTCTCTCTTTCTCTCTCTCTCTCTCTCTCTCTCTCTCTCTCTCTCTCTCTTCTAATTCCTTTCAGACAAATGCTAGACCAACCAACAGTACACACACGCAACCTTAAACTATTTTACTCTCATCCTTCCAAGTAGTTCTCAAAAATGCTCTTTCCGTCCATTGGCAGTCTGTTACGTTATATTCTAGCTATATTGAGACGATATTTTTGCAGCTTAAGAAGGGTCTGTGGTCGTTAGAAGCGTTGATTGAGATAGTTCGAAGCCGTATAATTGCTAGAGATCCTTCCTAAGCTGAATAAAATCGATTAGTAGTAGCCAGAATAAATTAAAAAGGATGTCGTCGGTACAGAAGGGGTTAATTCACAATATCTATGACATTCTCACCAATAAAGGAGCTGATGAAGGATAACCCTTTCAGGAAGTTGGCGTACTTTTAATTATATTCTGACTATCATTAAAAAAATTGTTTTTGCAGTTCATGAAGGATCTGTGATAAGTCAAAGTAATCATTATGATAGTCTGTAACATTTAATTTGTAAATATTCTTCCTAAGCTGAATAAAATCGTCTATAATTAGCCAAAATTAACTGAAGAATACGCCACCGTAGTAAAGGGGTTAATCCCTACTGTACCGGTGATGTCTTTAATAATTTCTTCTAGCTATATCTAGACGATTTGTGCGGCTTAAGAAGGATCTGTAATAATAAGAGAGGTTAAGGGGAGATAGTCGAAGCCTGTTTATTGCTGGAGGCTCTTTTTAAACTGAATAAAATCGTCTTAGTAGCCAGAATACAGTTATAAGGAAGGCAGAAAAGGTTATGGACCATTTTAACCCGTTCAGTACCGGTGACATCCTTTTAACTTTATTCTGGCAATGACTAAACGATTTTATTCAGCTTAGGAAGGACCTCTAGCAATAATAAGGCTTTGATAAACTATCTCATCCAATCCTTTTAACTACCACAGATCCTTCCTAAGCTGCATAATATCGTCTAAACATAGCTAGAATAAAATATAACACACATCACTGGTACTCAAAGGGTTAAGGGGAGGTTTTTAGTTTGGTCCCTAGATATCCTTCAAGCTTAATTAATTAGGAGAGGCTGAACCTTACACCCCCAAGTCAGCCTGTATAAGAGAGTGTGTTTCTGGCATTATACCATCTCATTACATATGGAAATACTAAGACTCGCTGAAAAAATCAGATCTCTATGTGCGCGCGCGCGAGCGCAAAATTTCATTTTGCTTTCGTAAAACCATCTAGTCACTGAAAATTGTTCAAATTTCCCGCAATTTTTGCATGGCATAGCGTACAAGCATCCCCTACAACGTAGCATTTAAATATACCACTATTGAATAATAGAAAGTGCTGAAAAAAATATATTACATTATTATTTTTGGGTTACAGCTGATTTGACACCAAAATGGTCAAAACTCGGACATTTTCGGCAAAACGGCATTTATCTAAACGTACAGGCGTTCCTATGTACCCCTATGTACTCTATTTAGAAGGGGAATGCATTTGAGCAATACATGAAAATATAGTGGCACTCGTAAGTGCAAAAAAATTATAGCAAACCACACAAATTCATAGATTTTCATCAGTCAAAGCTATTTTGGGGGCAGATAAAATAGTTAGTCCTCCTTAGCTTCCGTTTTCTCTGCCATAGCGAGCACATAGAAGATCGAGATTAATGACCAACTAAAGAAAATTTTCGTCATGGGTAGGCTTCACTGGTTTTATGAGAGAAATGTTTACCAAAATCCATGATATTGGGGCCCCCCCAAGGGGGCTCTAGGGATGTCATATGGGTGTTTATGCCCTCATATGATTATTTCTATTGCTTACAGCAGCCCTTTAGACTACAGACACAAACACATTTTTTGGGTGGCTGAAAGAAAAAAAAAATCCTTTTTCGGGGGTCGAGGTCGAACCCCCGGCCCGGTGGGTTATGGATGCGATATATTTTTTTGTTCCTTCCTATGCTATTCTCCTATGTTGAAAGAAGCATTTTACACAAGAACACAAACATTAGAAATTTTGATGTCTGGGCTCAGCGGAGGGTTCAGCCTCCTTAAGATTACACCCCCTTGAGCCCCTTTCAAGAAAAATTTGTACATTTTTCAGTAGAAAAATGTCCCGGCTTTCAGCCGGGACAGGCTCGCTATCGCTCGCCAGGATAAAATCGACACCTAAATGGGACGAAGGGTCTTAAAATTGACAGAAATGGGTTGAAAGTTCTTAAAATCGTGAAAATAATGGGGCGAACGTCTTAAAATTAGAAAAACAATGGGACTAAACATGAGGGAGAAAGGAGTCCAGAAAAAAATCCCTCAAGTGGCAATCTCCCCTTAAGCAATAGACAGGGACGTGGTATAAAAGGTGAGAAACTCTACTCGGTTGTTTTTTTCCCAGCTGATGGTAAATTAGTGTCTTGCCATCCTGATTACTCGGCAATTACCACGATTTTGTAGCGAAATATGTTGTTAATCATGAACACTTGGGCAAAATTATGAAACGGACACATAGCAGTATCATATCTTTCCATTAATAATAATCGATAAATCAGATGCCAAAGGATTCAATTTCCCATCAGGTGGAACAAAATCAACACTAGACTCCGGTAGTGGGGAGCCGTATAGGGGGGGGGGGGGTTAGTTTACGTTACAGACTATAGCGGTAACAAGTCGGGAGTCCGCTACACCAACACGGACAGCACCCACCTGGAAGATTAAGTGTGGCATTCTTAAACAATTCTTTCCCTTCGCAGAGCCGTTAATAGACGAAATAACTTGACAAATTACGTTACTTTGAGATATGAGAGTATTAATCCAGGTAATCTCTGTAGACAACACTCATTCCCGCAATATTCGTTCTATTTTAGGCGCTACGAAGGGAAAAGAATGTTTAAGAATACCACTCTTAGGATCCTTAACCATTTAAATTCAATAGCGCATTTCTTTATTAGATTTTGGCTATCTTCGAGCGATTGTATTCAAATTAAGGCTGCAAAGGACCTACGGAGCAAAAGGGTTAAGGGGGAGGTTCTTAACAACTGAATAAATTTCCTCTAATGTTAGCAAGCATATAATGAACATGACGCCACCGTACTGAAGGGGTTAAATAAACTATTACAAACAGGTAGGCCGGAAATCGGGAACCCTAGTCTCTTTAACTCAATAAGGGCCAGAGCAAATTAGCTGTACATTTCCACACCAATTCCCTGGCTGACCCCTCCCAAATGGTAGAAATATTATCTTGATTACTCTAGTCGTTTGTGAATTATAGAGGTTAAGGGAAGATGGTTCACTTTTTGGGCGATTTTTGCATGTATTCGTTATTTTTCTAGTTTCCTCCCTAGCCCTGCATCAAATTAAAAACAAAAAAACATCCATTAGATCCCCCTTCTAGATTAATTTGTAAAAAAATTCGGTAGACAAATTTCCCGGCCGAAGGCCGGTTCTTTCAACATTACAGGCTCACTATCGTTCGCCAGGGAAAAAATCGACGCCTAAATAGCACGAAAGGTCTAAATATTGACGAAGAAATGGGGCGCAAGGTCTTAAAATCGACTAACTAATGGGGCAAACATCTTAACATCTGAAAACTAATGGGGCTAAACATTAGGGAGAAGAGGATCCAGAAAAACGGTCTGCCTCCTCTTAATGTACAAGAGTTTTGGCCTACTTATTTGGAACAGGGTACAGTGGGCCATCGTCATTTGTCCGGCAGTCTACCCCTTGGTATAAAGACTAATATTTATACCATGGTCTACCCCTTCCTGCATTGTTCATTACATTTATCAGATTGGCTATGTATTTACCATATTCCATAACGTATTAATGTCCTAACATAATTTTCGAATTACATATTCCTCACCCTATTTCATTTCTGTCCTTCGATACTCTTAGCTTTTCAATCAGAATTTGTTATTAACTTCTTCCAGATCGGCATATTGTTTTCTTACAATATCTCCTTTAGCTTATTCGTATTTTTTTTCTCTCTCTCAAAATACTTAATGGGTTTGACAATGTGTATTATAGCAAATAGCCTCGACATGAATACAACACGCAACCATGGCTGGAAATTAGAATTGAAAAGGATCAGCTCTAGTAGTTGTGGAAACTTTTTCACATATAAGATCTGTTCTACCTGGAACAAACTTCCCTTAGATGTAAACAGTTCTTCAGTAGAGCAGTTCAAGAAGAGCTTAGATGGTATTTTGCACATGTACTGAGTGTAGTGCACTAAACAGTCTCTCTTTCCACTTCGAATATCTCCCCGGAATGGACAGCAAGGTCTCCGAGATACCAAATATTCCTTGTAACTCTCTCTCTCTCTCTCTCTCTCTCACTCACTCTCGCACTCTCTCTCTCACACACACACTCACTCACTCTCTCTCTCTCAGCGTGCCAGTCCTGCCCCCACTGTTTGTTATCATACTGCAGACCTCCTACTCCTCCCCCTGCCCCTCCGGTCCCTGCTACTACTGCTCATATTACCCCAGCTCATCCTGCTACTTCTACTACTATTACCACCACCTACTTTTGATACTATTACTACCCATCATATACCTTTTATTTATATTATTTGTACTTGGTTTGCTACTACTATTACTGCAAATTGGTAGCCTTAATACTACTTAAGTTATGTGATTGACGTTTTATGTGTTTTGTAGTAATTGCTATGAATATAAACCCAAATGAAATACAGTAGTAGTATAAGTTCACACACACACACACACACACACACACCAGTACGCGGATAGAACAAACACCCTACAAATCAGCACAAGACTAACGCTCGCAATCATGAGCTGCACGCAACCTGGGACCTGGCACGCACGCAAACATACTCACACCCACACACACACGCACACATGAGACTTCCCACGCACACGCATATACACATAACTACCCCCCTCACCCTCTCCACACACATACATACACACAATAATACAAACATTCAGATACATAGGATTACACAAATACACAAAAACTGCAACACTTCAATTAAACTTCTATAGACATTTTGCAATCACTCTCACTTGCAAGGGACTGGAGTTCTGGAAGAGGGGCTCCAGTCCTGGCGCTAGTATTGAGTTGCAGTGTGTTGGCTAAAAAATCCAGAAAGGTTGATAGCCTCTGAAGTTCTAGTTTAACTAAGTCATTTGCATAATATTTAATGAACAAGATTAAATTTACATTACCACATGCATTGTACAGCAATCCACAGTATACTAATTTTATGTACTATATATGTACAAGGTATATGTTTGTACTTGTGTGCACTGTGCATATGTATACATGTGTACAGTATATGCATGTATTGTATATATATATATATATATATATATATATATATATATATATTCAGCATCTTGTTGCAATTCTACAGTAAATACACTGTTTATTAATAGTATTATTATTATTTATTTACACACACACACACACACACATACAACACACACGCGCACACACAAGCGCGCGCAGGATAAGGCAGAGGATTAGCAAACCAGCTGTAACCAACCACAAACGTCAACATTTGGTGGCAAGTTTCTTGCTCCACTGTAAGCATATACCACTGTTATTGTAGCGTGGATCTTATCCATACAAGCAGCTCAACTATCAGCTTGGGTTAGCCTACTTGGCGTTGAACGTCTCTACCAAACAGGGCATCTGCATATATAAGGAACTCAGTCACCATCTCCGAAACCAATGGTCGCGTGGGACCTCGTAGTTAAGGTTGTGTTGCACTATACCTAGGTTAAGAAACTATATAAAATATCAGCTTTGGTGGTATAAATGATCAATAAACCAAACAATATTATTATTAATAATTACATAATCATGCATTAAACTTACTGTACCTGATAACAGAAGTGTTGTGCATATTATTGCAGTTATACGAAACTAAAATATAGTTAACAGTAAATAATAATACAAAATAATAATATTATTACTACTACAAATAGTAATATTATATAATTATAGTAAGGTATATATGACAACAAGAATACAAAACTATATATTCACACACACACACACACACACACACACACACACACACACACACACACACACACACACACACACACACACACACACAGCCCGTAGCCTAGTAGGTAGAGCTCTCGTCTCACACACGAGGGGTCGGGGGTTCAATCCCCCGGCCGGGCGGAGACAAATTGGGCTTGTCTCCTTTCATGTGTTAGCCTCAGTTCACCTAGCTGTAAATAGGTACCTGGAATAAGTGGACGACGTTGTGACGTCCCATCTGGGGTTGGCAAAAATGGTACAAGGCGAGATGGGTATCATATGGTTCACCTAAGCTGATGGCTACCTAAGCCTTCGTGCGAGACGGTACCGTCTATAGTGAGAATGGTACCATACAGATCCACCCTAAGCCTTCGTTTCCGTTGTCGCCAATTGGCTAAATACAGACTACACACACATCCACAGCCATTCCAACAGTACATAAAACACTTAACATGCATTTCACGCAATACATTCCCAGTTAAGGAGGCGCGATAATAATGAGCTTAGCTCGCATTGCGTGGATTCCCCTTGACGAACAAGTAACTGAGTAACTGAGTAACACACACACACACACACACACACACACACACACACACACACACACACACACACACACACACACACACACACACACACACACACACACACACACACACACACACACACACACACACCGATTAATAAAGGTGGGAACAGGGAACATCCATTGAATTATCGACCTGTGTCACTTACTAGTATAGTGTGCAAAATCTGTGAGAAAATAATTAAGAAAAGATGGATGATTTACTTGGAAAAGAATAATCTACTATCTAACAGGCAATTTGGATTCAGGGAGGGTACCTCATGTGTTACAAATCTACTCAGTTTTTATGACAGAGTGGTTGACATATTACAAGAGAGAGATGGATGGGTGGATTGCGTATATATTGACATGAAGAAAGCTTTTGACAGAGTATCGCATAGCAGGCTGAAGTGGAAATTAAAAGAGTATGGAGGGATTCAGGGTAGTTTGTTTAATTGGATGGAGGACTATCTTTCAGGGAGACAGATGAGGACTACTATCAGAGATAAATTTTCTACGTGGAAAGATGTCACAAGTGGAGTTCCGCAGGGAGCGGTGCTGGCTCCCATAATGTTTCTAATATACATTAACGACATGCCAAAGGATATAAATGCATATATGAATATGTTTGCAGATGATGCCAAGATCATGAAGCATATAGAAGATGAAAACAGTGGTAGGGAATTACAGAGGGATTTGGATAGGATAGATCAATGGAGCAAGAAGTGGAAAATGGAATTTAACACAAATAAATGTCATGTAGTGGAAATGGGAGTAAGTAAAAGAAGGCCACATATGGAATATAAGTTAGGAGAAAACACTATTAACCCATCAGAGAAAGAAAAGGACTTAGGGATAACTGATAGGAGTGATCTTTCACCTGAGAATCATATTAATAAGATAGTGGGAGAAACATATGGACTGCTAAACAGAATAAAAATAGCCTTTAACTATATAAACGAGGAGATGCTGGAGAAAATAATAAAAACATTGGTGAGACCAAGACTGGAGTATGCGGCAGTGGTGTGGGCACCACATCTAAAAAAGCATATAAAGAAGCTGGAGAAGGTTCAGAGAGCTGCAACTAGGATGATACCAGAACTGAGAGAATTACCATATGAGGAGAGATTAAAGAAATTAGATTTACCATCTCTAATGGATAGGAGGGAGAGAGGCGATATGATTATGATGTACAAATGTGTGAGAGGACTCGAAAAGGTGGACAAGAAGGGTTATATTGTGAAAGATAATGGTAGAACTAGGGGGCATAGATATAAGCTAATGAAAGGAAGATGTAAAGGAGATGTGAGAAAGTATAGTTTCCCTTACAGAAGTATAAGTAAATGGAATCAGTTGGAAGAGGAAGTGGTGTGTGCCAAAAACATTCATATTTTTAAGGCAAAGTTAGATAATTGTAACTCAGGAAGCGGGACAATACGAGCCTAAAAAGCTCAACTCCTGTATACTACAAATAGGTAAATACAAATAGGTAAATACACACATACAGATACACACACCCACACACATACAGATACACACACACACACACACATACAGATACACACACCCACACACATACAGATACACACACACACACACACACACACACACACACAGATGCACGCAATGTTTATTTAACCCAGGGGTAGCTGAGTGACGCCGCACGCGCGTGTGTTTAGTAACTCTATGCTGGGACTCACTGGAGAGAGTTACACAGAGTTACACAGATACTCAGACCACACACACCTTGCGGGCCCAACTAGGTGGTCCGGCCTTAATATTACTAGATATGGACAGTAAAGGAGAGAGAGAGAGAGAGAGAGAGAGAGAGAGAGAGAGAGAGAGAGAGAGAGAGAGAGAGTGTGGAACCGAAATATGAGAAGAATAAACAAGACAATTAAGACAACGAAAAGTAAATGAAAACAAAAGTAAAGGGAAAATTATACAGTGACAGGTAATTAAAAAGTGATAGGTAATTAAAATAAAAGTGATAGGTAATTAAAATTAAAGTGATAGGTAATTAAAATAAAAGTGATAGGTAATTAAAATAAAAGTGATAGGTAATTAAAATAAAAGTGATAGGTAATTAAAATAAAAGTGATAGGTAATTAAAATAAAAGTGATAGGTAATTAAAATAAAAGTGATAGGTAATTAAAATAAAAGTGATAGGTAATTAAAATAAAAGTGATAGGTAATTAAAATAAAAGTGATAGGTAATTAAAATAAAAGTGATACGTAATTAAAATAAAAGTGATAGGTAATTAAAATAAAAGTGATACGTAATTAAAATAAAAGTGATAGGTAATTAAAATAAAAGTGATAGGTAATTAAAATTAAAGTGATAGGTAATTAAAATAAAAGTGATAGGTAATTAAAATAAAAGTGATAGGTAATTCAAATAAAAGTTGCCAAACAATAAAGGGAGGACAAAGGTTACAAGAATAGGAATGAATAAAATAATAAAATAGAATACAAATGCCATTGGAATTATACAGTAGGTTTGAGCAGGAATGTCGTGAGAGAAGACCAAGGGGATGGGGATTAAGGAGAGGAAGACCGTTTTTCTGGACCCCTTTCTCCCTAATGTTTAGCCTCACTAGTTTTGAGATTAGTTTGGCGCTTTTAACACCTTTCGCCCCATTTCGTTGTCAATTTTAAGACCTTTCGTGCCATTTAGGTGTCGATTATTTCCTGGCGAGCGATAGCGAGCCTACAATTTTAAGAGGAATCGGCCTTCGGCCGGGACATTTTTCTACCGAAAAATGTACAAATTTATCTTGAAGGGGGGTCTAGAGGGTGTTTTTCTAAGCTTGATGGAGGTCTAGGGAGAAAACTAAACTAATATATGAATACATTAATTAATAGACCAAACAAACGGCCAGTGTCCCCTTAAGAAACGAATGTGTGGTGTGTGTGTGTGTGTGTGTGTGTGTGTGTGGTGTGTGTGTGTGTGTGTGTACATTCTTAGCTCATATATCCTACCTAGTGGTTATTTGTTGGTCTATTTATTCATTTATATATCTATTTATTTATATATTATATATTTTCAGCGCTAGACCTCCATCAAGCTTAAAAAAAACACAAGATCTAGACCCCCTTCAAGATAAATTTGTACATTGTTCGGTAGAAAAAATGTCCCAGATAAAGGCCAGTTCCTCCCCTAGAATTACAAGTTTGCTTTCGCTCTCCAGGATAAATGATCGATATTTAAATGGCACGATAGGTCTTTATATTGGCAAAGAAATGGGGCGAAAGGTTTTAAAAACGCCAAACTAACGGAACGAACATCTTAAAATCTCAAACCTACTGGGACTAAACATGAGGGAGAAAAAGCAAATACCTCCCCCTTAATACACACACACACACACACACACACACACACACACACACACACACCCGGGGCGCCAACTATGATAGATGATGTAAAATGAATGGTTGTGATGAATAGTCTTAACCCTCCGTGCCTCACTCCATACATACACTCCTTCACTGGACAGACCCCCTCACCCCCACCTCTCACCCTACCTCGGTAGATCAATGTACAAAGGTAGATCAATGTACAAAGGAGTACAAAGGAAGTCAAGCAACAACAGATCTAGTGACCCTTCTAGGCTGCTTGTCCTCCAAAACACTGAGGATCAAGTGTCCAAACAGTGGTTTAGAGTGGGTAAGGGAACATTGGAAAGGGAACTACTGCCCTGCCACTAACGTGGCAGGACTAGGAAGTTAGTAGGGGACATAAATTATGGGTTAGTAACTGAGGGGAGGATAAAGTTATTCATTTACAAACGCAGTCAGTCGCGGGTTTGATGCGAGATATTTGTCTAGGCGGAATTTAAATGAATCAACGGTGCTGCAGTCTATAACGTCTCGGGGAAGCCCATTCCACAAGTTGACAACTCGATTGAAGAAGAAATTCTTAGATTCGTGCGAGTTAAAAGATTTACCAATAATTTTGCAACCGTTTCCCCGCGTGTAATTAGATTGGTCGATAGTGAAGTACTTACTACAGTTCATATTGTCGATGCCTTTGATGATTTTGAACACTTGAATTAAGTCGCCTCTTAATCTGCGCTGGGTTAAAGGAAATAGATTTAATTCTCTAAGACGCTCTTCGTATGGTTTGTTCTTTAGGCTAGGTATCATTTTGGTAACTCTACGTTGAACTCGTTCTAGCTTGTTTATATCTTTTTGGTAATAAGGGCACCAGGATTGAACGCAGTATTCCAGAAGAGGGCGGACTAAGGAATTGTAAAGGGTTAGGATAACTTCTTTGGATTTATGCTCAAATGACCTGCCTATAAAGCCAATTATTTTGTTTGCCTTCTTAACAACTTCTGAACATTGTTGACTCGGTTTTAGGTTACTCGATATTGTTACTCCCAGATCAGTTTCTCTGTTTACATTCTTAAGCTGAGTGCCATTCATCGAATAGTTTGCTTTCTCATTTAGGTATCCGACATGTAGTACTTTACATTTATCCGCATTGAAACTCATTTGCCAAATTTGGGCCCAACATGACAATTTATCTAGATTGTGTTGCATATCGTCAACTTGTTCTTTTGAGAGTACGCTATTTGCAATTTTTGTATCGTCAGCAAATTTTGAGATTGTGCAGGTGAGACCCTCATCTATGTCGTTGATGTAAATTAGAAAGAGAATTGGTCCTAGTACCGATCCCTGGGGTACCCCGCTACATACATTGGTCCATTTAGATGCCTTACCGTTTATGACTACCCTTTGCTTTCTGTTGCTGAGCCAATTTTCTATCCATTTCAACACACCGTCTTGTATTCCATGCGCTTTTAGTTTTAGCAGTAAACGTTTGTGGGGAACTTTGTCAAAGGCCTTTTGAAAATCAAGGTATATAATATCTACAGCTTTACTCTCATCGTAGAGGTTGAGGATATCGTGGAAGAAGTCTAAGAGGTTTGTTAAACAGGAACGTTTTTTACGAAAGCCGTGTTGAGTATCTTTAAGTATGTTATTTTCCTCTAAGTGATTTACGAGTCTGTCTCGTATGACCGTTTCTAGCATTTTACATACAACTGAGGTTAAGCTAATTGGACGATAGTTACTGGGTAGGGATTTGCTGCCTTTTTTTAATATCGGTGTTACGTTGGCTAGCTTCCACTGATCAGGCATAGTTCCAGACTGCAAGGATTTATTGAATAGTAATGTCAGTGGTTTGGAGAGCTCATTCTTAGCTTCCTTTAGAACTCTAGGCGAGATTGTATCAGGTCCTGGCGTTTTATTTACCTTGAGTTTATCTAAACAATTCAATACTTCTCTCTCTGTAACGGTGATATTGCTTAGAACATCTGAATTATCAATCTGAATCGGCGATGGTGTAGGGATATCACTGAGGTCTTCTGTTGTAAAAACTGATGCAAAGAGGGTATTGAGGGCATTACTGATTTGTACTTCGTCTTTGGTGTATTCTACTTTTTCATCGACTAACGGTCCAACAGTTGAAGTAACTACTTTTTTCTTTCTGATATAACTATATAATTCTTTCGGGTTTGTTTTACTTTGATTCGCAATATGTAACTCTAAGGTCTTTTTACTTTGCTTAATTAACTTTTTGGCTTTGCGTCGTAGCTCTACAAATTTCACCCGTTCTTCGTCATTTTGTGAGGATTTTAATCTATCATTAGCAAATTTTTTAGCAAGCAGGCAGTTTGAAATATCTTTATTCCACCATTTGGGCTTATTATTATGGCCTGGACGCCGTATTTTCGATGGTATGCAGTCTTGCACTGCTTTTAGGTAAGTGGTTTCGAATAACTTCCAAGATGTATTTATGTCGTTATTGTTAATTAAAAAGCTCCAGTCAGTTTCTTTAAACATAGCTCAAGTTTATGGAAGTTTGCTTTCTTGAAATTAGGGACTTTTTCGATGCTACTATTTGGTTCGTTACTAGTAAACTTTAAAGTGAAAGTTATCGTACGATGGTCGCTGTTACTGAATTCATCACCAACATTCAAATTCTCTATCAATTCTTCTTTTGTTGCAAGTACAATGTCAAGAACGTTATTACCACGGGTCGGCGTTCGAACAAATTGATAAAGCGAACTCTCTTGCAAGTTCGTATACAAGTCATGTCCGGAGTGTGAAGTAAGAGTATCGCCCCACTTGGTCACAGGTAAATTAAAGTCGCCAAAAATTACGGTATCTTGTGAGTTACTTACATCTGCAATTTGTTCGTAAATTTCTCGGTCAGTTTGCACTGATTGAGCTGGAGGTCTGTATATTAACGCAAGTATTATTTTTGCACCTTTATTATTCTTTATTAGCACAAAAGATGTGTCGACGTTCACAATTTGAGGTTTTGACACGAGGGTCGGGTTAAGACTTTCTTTGATATAAAATAAAACGCCACCTCCATTTTTATTTATTCGGCTGTTCTCAAACATTACATAACCGGGAAGTGAATACTCTGCTAAAAAGTCTCTATCTTCTGTATTGAGCCAAGATTCTGTTATGCCAATCACATCATAATTTTCTGTAAACACTAGTTCCTCTAAATCTGAAAATTTATTGCGTATGCTACGAGCGTTTGCATAGAAAACCTTTAAAGTTGCGGTTTTAGAACTCGCAGAACGTTCTTTCATCGAATTTTTGGTTCTGGTCGGATCTACATTTACATTCATGGCTGTCCTCGGTCCTCGGTCGTTATCCCTGACGGTTTTGAATTTGGGTCGTGTTGGTGGAGCTTTATCCAAATTCGCGGTTCTTGACGGATTAGTATTTAATTCCTTTGTAGGTTGCCGTCCTCGCTGTCTTCGGTCCTCCTTCCTGGTTGTCCTGTGCTGAGTCGATTTCTTCTCCGAAAATCCTTCACCGCATTGTTGAGAAGACGCCCAAAACGTGCTGCTCCCACCTGGTTCAGATGAACTCCATCGTCCGCCTTTACACCCCCCCCCCCCTCACCCCTACTGCTTGTACTGCTGTTTGCCGATGATACAGTTCTGATGAGCGATAGTGAATGGGAGTTGCAGGGTCTGGTACATATGTTTGGAACAGTGTGTGAAAAACGGAGTCTGAAGGTAAATGCGGGGAAGAGCAAGGTTTATGGTCTTTGAAAGGGGTGCAGCCACAGAATGTGAGGTGAGGTTGAACGGTCAGGCTATGGAGAATGTCAGCTGATTTAAGTATTTGGGCAGTGTGTTGAGTAAAGATGGGAGTATGGATGAAGAAGTGCAGGAAGAGGGTGCAACAGAGGAAGAGGGTTGTAGGAATGCTGAAAGCAGTAACAAGAAGTAGGATGGTCAGCATGGAAGTAATTTAAACAGTGTGGTAATCCAGACATTGACTTACAGGAGCGAAGCATGGTGGTTGGTGAAGAGACTCCAACCAAGAGTGAGAGGGGTGGAAATGAGTTACTTGAGAAGTGCGTGCGGAGTTACATGGAGGGATAGACAGACGAATGAGGAAGTACGAGAGAGGTGTGGTGTGGATGTAGATGTGCTGGAAAATGTGAACAGATGGTTCGGCCACGTGGAATGTATGGGAAGTGAGAGAATGACTAAGAGAGTGTACGAGAGTGAGGTGGAAGAACAGAGAGGGAGAAGTAGACCGAGTGAGAGGTGGAAGGATGGAGTTAAGAAGTATATGCGTGAAAGCGGTGTTGGATGGAAGGAGGGACATTGACTGACTGGGGACAGAGGTGCATGGGGGCGTTTCGTTCGTGGCCACTCCTTCGGGGATCACGGCGTCCGGCAATAGATAAATAAACTTGGTGGATTTTAAGGGCGATGCAGGCGGTGGTTCCTCCCTTAAAGGGGACATGGGCCGCTTTTCTGGTCCCTTTTCTCCCTCATGTTTAGCCCCATTAGTTTTGAGATTATAAGACGTTCAGCCCTTTAGTTTGGCGATTTTAACACCTTTTGCCCAATTTAGTTGTCAATTTTAAGACTTTTCGTGCCATTTAGGTGTCAATTTTTTCCTGGCGAGCGATAGCGAGCCTGTAATTTTAAGAGGAACCGGCCTTCGGTCGGGACATTATTCTACCGAAAAATGTACACATTTATCTTGAAAGGGGGCCTAGGGGGTGTTTTTCTTAGCTTGATGGAGGTGTAGCGAGGAAACTAAGAAATTAAGGAATATATGAATTATATAATAGGCCAAAAAAAAAAAAAAACGGCCCATGTCCCCTTAATTGCCCTATCCTATGCTTATCCCTCAATACCTTCACCTGGAGAGCATCAGAATCGTCACTTTACACAGTATATAAGCCCTGTATCCCGTAAACAAATGTGGTTAACATTATACGATTGTTAATACGGTCAAGTCATAATGGTTAATTGAGGTAGTTTTTACCATATTCATTTCCACAGATCTTTCCTTAGCTGCATAAAATCGTCTAAAATAGGGTTGGAATAACACAAAACACAACCTCGGAGCGAAAGGGGTTAATATAAGGTTCACGATAGTATTGCATACCTAAAGAATACAATATATTCGATTATCTCAGTTACTTGTTTTATATTTATAGCCAATATGAATATGATAATGTCCGACCCATTAAGCTTCAAGTTAAGTTATATTAACGTAAACGATATGCGAACCATGCATTCGAATCACCTAGCACATTAAACAGTGGTTGATCGAAAAGTTTCAAGATTTCCGATACTGCTTGAGTCCCTGGAGTCACTGCAAGCTTCAAATGTCTCGGAAAAAGTTATGAATTATAATGTTGATCTCGTTTCAGTCCCACATCTCCGCTCTTGTGTAATGAGTGATTGAACTACAGGAAGTTCGGATAGGGCACACTGACTTTGGCTATACACACACACACACACACACATACACATACAGCACACACACATACATACACACATACACAGATGTACGCAATGTTTATATGAAGGATAATTATTTAAGAACTACTTACATGATATGACGATCAAAGGACAGTATCTTAACGATTTAGACCCTAATTGAGTTTTTCAGTGAGCTGATTTCAAAGGATTATGTACAAATTAAAATTAAAATAATAATCTTAGAGGGCATAATAGCTCATGCAATATCTTAGAGGGCATAATAGCTCATGCAATATCTTAGAGGGCATAATAGCTCATGCAATATCTTAGAGGGCATAATAGCTCATGCAATATCTTAGAGGGCATAATAGCTCATGCAATATCTTAGAGGGCATAATAGCTCATGCAATATCTTAGAGGGCATAATAGCTCATGCAATATCTTATTCCATGTTATCACTATCTAAAGCATGTTTAAGAATGATTGATACTGCACAGTTGTCTTGGTTTACCCATTAGTTTGTCGATTTTAAAACCTTTCGTCCCATTTTCATATCAATATCAAGACATTTTCGTGCCATTTAGGTGTCGATTTTTCCCTGGCGAGCGATAGCGAGTCTGTAATTGTAAGATAAATCGGCTTTCGGCCGGGGCATTTTTCTATCGAAAAATTTACACATTTATCTTGAAGGGGGATCTATGGGGTGATTGTTTTGTTTTAGCTTGATGAAGGTATAGGGGGGAAACTAAAAAATAAATTAATATATAAATAAATTGTCCTCCCAAAATAACCAATGTCCCCTCAAGAATACCTGCGTGTTTCTCTACCTGTTCTGACGTTTGACCCCCTTACCAAACCCCATCAGCTGATATCGGTGACAATCTTTGTGTCGGGTCTCTCCACTTGCCGCCTTTATGGTCCTCTGCTCTTGGCATCTCTCCTTTGACACTTCCTTCTTTATCTCGGCTTGGTTGACAGTCTCTTAATCTTAACCCTTAGAAGATCCGAAGACGCATTTCCTAGTTTTCTGGCGATTATGAGACAATTTTATTCAGATTAGAAAGAGTATATGGAAGTCAGAGAGTTAATTGAGATAGTCAGTCAGTAGCCTTTCCCTTTAAGGGGTAGGGAGGATCATCCAGAACTGGGTTCTTTGCAGGCAAACGGCCCAGCTCCAAGGCTTGCTGATCCATCAGTGGGAGTTAATTCCGGAGGTGGAACTTTCAGGCCCAACCTCCAGGGGCTATCTGCGCCACACAAATGACATGAGGCCACCACATCCCTACGCCATATTGAGATAGTCTTTACCCTTATAATTCTAACAGATACTTCCGAAATTAAATACAATCTAATGATAGCCAGCATATACTGATAAAATTGTCTATGTCTTAACGTGCACACTAGCTTCATGTTCCTATCAACACACACGTACTGTACTCGGAGCTTTTAATAAACAGTAGCGTAAATGGAGCAGTCTTATTTTCTGCATACTCCTGTCTACCTGTCTGTCAAACCATACATATATATATCTCTCTCTCTCTCTCTCTCTCTCTCTCTCATCACATACACACACACACACACACACACACCGTAATCAGTGGTCCTGATTGTGAGAGCCTAGATAACACGACTCATGATAATTACTTCCGTGAACCAGAGAGAGAGAGCGAGGAAGAGGTAGTGATAGAGATCAAGGATAGATAGATAGATAGATAGATAGATAGATAGATTAAATTATGGGTAGCTAAAGAGAGAGATAATATGTGTGTGTGTGTGTATGTATGTGAGGGAGACTGGAGAGAGATAACAGGTGAGAGAGATAAGTTAGTGGTAAAGATAACAGTAGTATATAGAAAGAGAGAAGTTGGTAGTGTGAGGCCCGGTGTTATCAGTGGTATCTGTCAATGGACGGTGGTGATAGTGGTGGCAGTGGCAGGGGGGACACCAGATTTTGACACGCTTTGCGATAGGCGCTCTCTCTCTCTCTCTCTCTCTCTCTCTCTCTCTCTCTCTCTCTCTCTCTCTCTCTCTCTCTCTACTATAATTAAGGGGGGGAAGTCCGCTTAAGGGATCACTTTTTCCCTAATTACGCTAGGATGCTGAAATTTTAACTGATAGTTGCTTGCCCCATGGTGATAATACTGGTGAATTTTAATTTAATTCTATAAATTATATTTACTATTTATATAGAAATATTGTACTAAATTTGTCCATTTTTCATCACGCATCTAGTAACCTGTTATTGAGAGTTATGCCTTGATATTTTATTTGAGATAAGTAAGAGGCATGCTTGTAAAAATCTAGAATTTTTATTGCTGTAGGTCCAACGGTTGGGTTCTGCTTTTCTAACTAAATAATTTTACTGCATTTTTGCACCTACATATAATTTAAACCGCACCCATAAGTAAAATATGTAACTTACAGACCCATAGGTGCTAGATTATTTAGAACAAAAAGTAAGCTAGACAATACAACAAAAATCATGCAAATTGAGCAAGAATTGCAAAGGTTATAGTAATTTGAAAAACATTTAATTTGCAAAATAAAGTCTCTGGGAAATGGGCGTCAAAATTCATTTTTTTTTTGTATCATCCACCTGCTTAAATAAAATATAATATTGGTTACCAATGCATTTCTTTACCAAATGATGCCATTCTTTACGACTGTGTTGCCAACACATTAGGCTACACTCTAGCTAGTTTTTTTCTTCTTCTCATAAATTATCATAATAAAGTCTGTGGGAAATGAACACAACATTTAGTATTTTGTTATTTATCGTCCTGCTTAGAATGTATATACATATTGATAACCAATGCAATTTTCTACTAAATGATGCAATTTCTTCACGACAATGTTGCCAACACATTAAAGCTACTTTCTAGCAAGTTTTGCAAGTTTTTCAAAATTTGGGATATAATGGTCCCTCTTAAGACCCTGATCCTGACCACCTCGCTTGGATCGTAAGGTCTGTGTGGTCAGTGTATCTATTTAAATATATGTAAATATATCTCTCTCTCATATTGTCTATCCTTTTATTCCGGTATTACCGGTGTCCTATTTTAATCGATTATGACAAGGGTATCACGTGAGATGTAATCAAACGAGCAATTGGATCGATTTTAACATCTAAATGTCTTATGTGACACTCTCTTGCGATACTTTCAAAGCAATTCTTCTGTTCGAGAGCGAGACACTCTTACAGAATCTCACAGAAATCCCTGGAGAGGGTTATTCAGCCTGTGATTCCAGCTCTAAATAAGTGTTTGTGGGCAGTGAGTGTTGTCTGTAACCAATGTCATCTTCTCAATAAAGTTGACGTTAGAATAAATACTCATTATTTGTCGTAACTCAATGCTATATGTAATATGTTGTATTTGACTCTTATCCTGTAAGACAGTGCTACGAGAGTATGTTATCGATTATAACACGTGATATCACTTAAGCCGGTGTCATACAATAGATTTATCGATTTGAATTTCCCTCAGTAAACCAATCACGATATTTGTCCATCATGCCACCACATGCTGTAAACCGAAGTCTGAAGTTCAATTATATGCCGTAATATTGGTGCCACATGAACAGTCTTTATATTTTTGATACCCGGAATATGCATCAAGCCGATATCACGCGAATAACTTATTGATTGTGATCTGTGCCCTCTCGCTTAAGCATCAAGCTATTCATAGCGCAATTGGGTACAGCACATGATTAGATTAATATCCAGTATTTAATAAATGGATATCAATCGTGGTAAATGTACTGTACTTACAACTGTCTTGATGGTGTAATGGTTAGAGTGTGTAAGTTCTGTATGTGATATCCTGTATTCGAATCCTGGGAGAATCACATGCTTTAATTAATTTCATTTTGGGTGTTAAGAACGATGTTAACAAATATATTAAATCCACATTATCTTAAACAAGCATGTCTACCGGTGGTTTCCTCGGCTTAAATGATAGTGGGTTGAAGTACACACACACACACACACACACGAACACACAGACACAGCCCGTAGCCTAGTAGGTAGAGCTCTCGTCTCACACACGAGGGGTCGGGGGTTCAATCCCCGGCCAGGCGGAGACAAATTGGGCTTGTCTCCTTTCATGTGTTAGCCTCAGTTCACCTAGCTGTAAATAGGTACCTGGAATAAGTGGACGACGTTGTGACGTCCCATCTGGGGTTGGCAAAAATGGTACAAGGCGAGATGGGTATCATATGGTTCACCTAAGCTGATGGCTACCTAAGCCTTCGGGCGAGACGGTACCGTCTATAGTGAGAATGGTACCATACAGATCCACCCTAAGCCTTCGTTTCCAATGTCGCCAATTGGCTAAAATACAGACTACACACACATCCACAGCCATTCCAACAGTACATAAAACACTTAACATGCATTTCACGCAATACATTCCCAGTTAAGGAGGCGCGATAATAATGAGCTTAGCTCGCATTGCGTGGATTCCCCTTGACGAACAAGTAACTGAGTAACATACACTCACACAAATATATATGGAACCATTTTTTTCTGTTTCAACCTATGGATGAATACTTGTGAATAGACCATCAGCTGATGTTATTATCTTCACCGAGAGTGCTGGTCTAGGTAACGTAGTAAATACACAAAAGGTGTTTTGTGGTATTTTGGTGGCCTTATGGTACGGTATCGAGTCAAACTAAAACAGAAACTACAACACAATAATATATCCCCTAGATATATCGGGATTTGAACCTGCGACCTCATGCTTACTATATATATATATATAAAAAAAATAAAAAAAAAAAATAGTCCAGTCTACCACACTCACACATGCATACACTTACGAGCACATCATGACCACCAATTGTATTCCATTGCAATAAATACATTTTCAATGTGAGGGATTGTTTTCACTTATCTTGTGCATTATCTCTATATCCAGCCCGCACGGTTAAACAAACACACAAAGCTTCACACACACAATAAAGGAAATAAATAAATTATATACTGTACAAACACAAATATGATCTCTCTCTCTCTGTCCCACCCAAAAAATATTCCTACCGACATTTTCATGGTTGGTATAAAGTGTCGCGACCCCCCCCCCCCCCCTTCCCGTTACTCTAGTGCTGCCAATATCGCGTTTGGGTGCGGGTTGTATAGTATGTGTGTTTGTGTGTGTGTGTGTGTGTGAAGAGAGAGAGAGAGATAGAGAGAGAGAGGACTGAATGTGTGTGTATATGCTTATAAATGTTTGAATTATGTAGCTATACTATGTGTATGCGTAAATACAAGCTATGTATGTATGTAATGTATGTATGTATGTATGTATGTATGTACAGTAAAGTCGTGAGTCATAATTATTTGACACCTTTTGAAGCTTTGAACCTTTAATCTATATTGTATTTATTTCGCCCCAACACCAAACACCTCCAACGAAATTAATGAAAGCATATAATTATGTGATCCACCGGGATTCAAACCTGGGTTATCACACAAATTTGTAAACACTCTAACCATTACACCACCAAGACGGTTTTGTCAAGTTCTGAAGTATCTGGGATATCATAAAACATCGCATTGTTTCGTTTGTGTTCGGTACAGATCTAAAAGAGGCTGTACTTTATAGGCTCAATATTGTAAGTATAGCATATTAATATTTTTATCCTGGCGCAATTGACCACTTGCGAGTTTTCGTTCTATAAGGAAGTTTGGAGTTGTAGGACATCGATATTTAGCAGAATAACCAGCTATAATACGGTTTTAGTACATTTATAAATACATAAAACCAAATTCAACATACCATTTATCCATCAAAAACCGACATAATTAATATATTTGTGTTTATTATCGATGTTTACAGGCCCAACTTCCTTATAGCCTGAAACTCGCAAGTGGTTAATTGCACTTGGGCAGTTTGTGCTAGAACTGTAGTTGGAACTGCTTGGTTGATGGTTATGTGTCTGAATAACACATATTAGTTGAAATGACAAACACAACAATATTATACTACACAGTACCATCAGCCAATCAGATGGAAGTACAGTTCTCTAGCTCAAACCGACCAAGTGTAAACTAGACAGGTTAAACAAAAAGCAAAACACCTATAGTTGGTTAAGGGGAGACAGACCGTTTTTCTGGACCCCCTTCTCCCTAATGTTTAGCCTCACTAGTTTTGAAATTTTAAAACGTTGGTTATATTAGTTTGGGGGTTTTTATGACCTTTCACCCCATTTATTTGTCAATATTAGGACCCTTCGTACCATTTAGGTGTCGGCTTTTTTCCTGGCGAGCTATAGCGAGCCTGTAATTTTAGGAGGAATTGGCCTTTGGCCGAGACATTTTTCTACCGAAAAATGTACAAATCTATCTTGAAGGGGGGTCTAGGGGGTGTTTTTCTAAGCTTGATGGAGGTCTAGGGAGGAAACTAAAAAAAAAAAAAAAAAATAGATGAATAAATGAATTAATAGACCAAACAAACGGCCACTGTCCCTTTAAATCTGTGAACATAATGGAGGCCCTATACCATATGACTCCAATATAGTACCCCACGTGTATTGGTGTGTCTCATTTACTGATGTGTATGTGTGTGTGTGTGTGTGTCTCATTTACTTGTGAGTGTGTGTGTGTGTGTGTGAGTGTGTATCATTTACTTGTGAGTGTGTGTGTGTGTGTGTGTGTGTGTGTGTGTGTATCATTTACTTGTGTGTGTGTGTGTGTGGAGCTTCCCCACATAAACAAATCGACAAACAAAACATTCCCGTACCCTTCAAGGCACAAATCATCTCAACTCCCTAACAACGCCTTAAACAAAAAAATATATATATAAAATAAATAAAAAGTAGAATAAAATAAACATA
The DNA here is from genome assembly GCA_037953745.1 of Lithodes maja. NCBI lineage: Eukaryota > Metazoa > Arthropoda > Malacostraca > Decapoda > Lithodidae > Lithodes > Lithodes maja. The sequence continues at coordinate 12,188 of JBAKBP010017190.1, read as the reverse complement.
TAAAAGCCACCACAAGTACAATTTCACTCACATAACATAAACACATCTCCAAAATTGTTATAACCGAATATTATCAATAATGCAGTATTATATAACAAATCAATTCACCAAAAATTACTTAACCCTTTTAAGATGCGATGACGCATTTCTTTCCTGTTTCTGGCTATTCTTAGACGATTTTATTCAGATTCGGAAGGGTATATGGGAGTCAGAGGGTTACTTAAGATAGTCTCTACCCTTTTCATCCCCACAGATTCTTCCTAAGCTATAGAAAATCGTCTAATGATAGCCAGACTAAAATGCCGATAGGCGGCATAATCTTGAAAGGGTTAAGTTATGTATCAAAAGGAAAACACCTATCAACAAATCACACACATGCTGTATATCTATAACAATCACACACATGCTGTATATCTATAGCAATCACACACATGCTGTATATCTATAGCAATCACAAACATGCTGTATATCTATAACAATCACACACATGCTGTATATCTATAACAATCACACACATGCTGTATATCTATAGCAATCACACACATGCTGTATATCTATAGCAATCACACACATGCTGTATATCTATAGCAATCACACACATGCTGTATATCTATAGCAATCACAAACATGCTGTATATCTATAGCAATCACACACATGCTGTATATCTATAACAATCACAAACATGCTGTATATCTATAACAATCACACACATGCTGTATATCTATAGCAATCACACACATGCTGTATATCTATAGCAATCACAAACATGCTGTATATCTATAGCAATCACACACATGCTGTATATCTATAACAATCACACACATGCTGTATATCTATAGCAATCACAAACATAATATTATAAATACAACAAATGCCAAAATCAACATGGTAATAAAAACGAATATAACCTGTTTATAGCATTACACTAAAACTACAGATACATTAACATGTCACACTAATGGATAGTAAGTAATCGCAATCGCATCCATTATGATCTTCCTATCACTCCTGTCACATTAATTACAATTAAGATAACAACATACAAACGTAGGGAAAAAATCAAACCACACTCAAGACAAACCAATACTAGCCTTTACTTCAGCTGACGGTAAATTGAATTCTTTAGTACGGTACCTGATGTTTCGATACCTATGGGACAATATAAAACGATTGTGTATTTGTGTTTATATTTATGCCAGGATTTCATAATTAACAACACATTTCGCTACAATATGAAGGGACTGTTGTTCTCGAAAAGGATTTCCAGTCCTGACGCGATTCTTGACTTACAGTGTGCTGGCTTAATAGATCAATAGAGTTGATACTCTATGAAGTCCTATTTTAACTGACTAAGCTACAATATCTTCGTAAAAGCTGAGTAATAAAGATGGGGATGTGTCAATTTACCTTCAGATGGAAAAAAACCCAACACATAAACAAAAAGACGATAAAACAAATTACACTAACTAAAACATAACCAGCCTACAACCAATATGTTACAGGAAGATCACAATAACAGAACAACCACAACCATAACAACCAAAGCTATAACAATAGAGCATCATTACTATAACCAATATGTTACAGGAAGATCACAATAACAGAACAACCACAACCATAACAACCATAGCTATAACAATAGAGCATCATTACTATAACCAATATGTTACAGGAAGATCACAATAACAGAACAACCACAACCATAACAACCATAGCTATAACAATAGAGCATCATTACTATAACCAATATGTTACAGGAAGATCACAATAACAGAACAACCACAACCATAACAACCATAGCTATAACAATAGAGCATCATTACTACAACCAATATGTTACAGGAAGATCACAACAACAGAACAACCACAACCATAACAACCAAAGCTATAACAATAGAGCATCATTACTATAACCAATATGTTACAGGAAGATCACAATAACAGAACAACCACAACCAAAACAACCATAGCTGTAACAATAGACCATCATTACTACAACCAATATGTTACAGGAAGATCACAATAACAGAACAACCACAACCATAACAACCAAAGCTATAACAATAGAGCATCATTACTATAACCAATATGTTACAGGAAGATCACAATAACAGAACAACCACAACCATAACCATAGCTATAACAATAGAGCATCATTACAACAACCAATATGTTACAGGAAGATCACAATAACAGAACAACCACAACCATAACAACCAAAGCTATAACAATAGAGCATCATTACTATAACCAATATGTTACAGGAAGATCACAATAACAGAACAACCACAACCATAACAACCATAGCTATAACAATAGAGCATCATTACTACAACCAATATGTTACAGGAAGATCACAATAACAGAACAACCACAACCATAACAACCAAAGCTATAACAATAGAGCATCATTACTATAACCAATATGTTACAGGAAGATCACAATAACAGAACAACCACAACCATAACAACCAAAGCTATAACAATAGAGCATCATTACTATAACCAATATGTTACAGGAAGATCACAATAACAGAACAACCACAACCATAACAACCAAAGCTATAACAATAGAGCATCATTACTATAACCAATATGTTACAGGAAGATCACAATTACAGAACAACCACAACCATAACATCCAAAGCTATAACAATAGAGCATCATTACTATAACCAATGTTACAGGAAGATCACAATAACAGAACAACCACAACCATAACAACCAAAGCTATAACAATAGAGCATCATTACTATAACCAATATGTTACAGGAAGATCACAATAACAGAACAACCACAACCATAACAACCATAGCTATAACAATAGAGCATCATTACTACAACCAATATGTTACAGGAAGATCACAATAACAGAACAACCACAACCATAACAACCAAAGCTATAACAATAGAGCATCATTACTATAACCAATATGTTACAGGAAGATCACAATAACAGAACAACCACAACCAAAACAACCATAGCTATAACAATAGACCATCATTACTATAACCAATATGTTACAGGAAGATCACAATAACAGAACAACCACAACCAAAACAACCATAGCTATAACAATAGACCATCATTACTACAACCAATATGTTACAGGAAGATCACAATAACAGAACAACCACAACCATAACAACCAAAGCTATAACAATAGAGCATCATTACTATAACCAATATGTTACAGGAAGATCACAATAACAGAACAACCACAACCATAACAACCATAGCTATAACAATAGAGCATCATTACTACAACCAATATGTTACAGGAAGATCACAATAACAGAACAACCACAACCATAACAACCAAAGCTATAACAATAGAGCATCATTACTATAACCAATATGTTACAGGAAGATCACAATAACAGAACAACCACAACCATAACAACCAAAGCTATAACAATAGAGCATCATTACTATAACCAATATGTTACAGGAAGATCACAATAACAGAACAACCACAACCATAACAACCAAAGCTATAACAATAGAGCATCATTACTATAACCAATATGTTACAGGAAGATCACAATTACAGAACAACCACAACCATAACATCCAAAGCTATAACAATAGAGCATCATTACTATAACCAATGTTACAGGAAGATCACAATAACAGAACAACCACAACCATAACAACCAAAGCTATAACAATAGAGCATCATTACTATAACCAATATGTTACAGGAAGATCACAATAACAGAACAACCACAACCATAACAACCATAGCTATAACAATAGAGCATCATTACTACAACCAATATGTTACAGGAAGATCACAATAACAGAACAACCACAACCATAACAACCAAAGCTATAACAATAGAGCATCATTACTATAACCAATATGTTACAGGAAGATCACAATAACAGAACAACCACAACCATAACAACCAAAGCTATAACAATAGAGCATCATTACTATAACCAATATGTTACAGGAAGATCACAATAACAGAACAACCACAACCATAACAACCAAAGCTATAACAATAGAGCATCATTACTATAACCAATATGTTACAGGAAGATCACAATTACAGAACAACCACAACCATAACATCCAAAGCTATAACAATAGAGCATCATTACTATAACCAATGTTACAGGAAGATCACAATAACAGAACAACCACAACCATAACAACCAAAGCTATAACAATAGAGCATCATTACTATAACCAATATGTTACAGGAAGATCACAATAACAGAACAACCACAACCATAACAACCAAAGCTATAACAATAGAGCATCATTACTATAACCAATATGTTACAGGAAGATCACAATAACAGAACAACCACAACCATAACAACCAAAGCTATAACAATAGAGCATCATTACTATAACCAATATGTTACAGCGAAGATCACAAGCACAACATACACAAAACACCTATAACATCCACAACCATAACAACAACACCCAGTACAATCACAACCACTTTAACCACAGTCATCGCAACTACAACCGTAAAGAAACAACCCTTAAAACTACAACCATAGCAACCACAAGGAAGCCATAACCATGGCATTTACAACCACAACCATACACATTACAACCATAATAAATCTCGACCATAAACATTACAACCATACAACCATACCGAACCTCAACCAAAGCACACATGCCAAGTCATCGTCACACTTCATGATAAATTATACTTCAACTCAAGCAAGAAAGATGATGCTCGGAAATGTGGATGGTGGTAGTTGTGGTTGATGGTGGTAGTTGTGGTTGATGGTGGTAGTTGTGGTTGATGGTGGTAGTTGTAGTTGATGGTGGTAGTTGTGGTTGATGGTGGTAGTTGTGGTTGATGGTGGTAGTTGTGGTTGATGGTGGTAGTTATGGTTGATGGTGGTAGTTGTGGTTGATGGTGGTAGTTGTGGTTGATGGTGGTAGTTGTGGTTGATGGTGGTAGTTGTGGTTGATGGTGGTAGTTATGGTTGATGGTGGTAGTTGTGGTTGATGGTGGTAGTTGTGGTTGATGGTGGTAGTTGTAGTTGATGGTGGTAGTTGTAGTTGATGGTGGTAGTTGTGGTTGATGGTGGTAGTGGTGGTTGATGGTAGTTTTGTTGATGGTTGTAGTTGTAGTTGATGGTGGTAGTTGTGGTTGATGGTGGTAGTTGTGGTTGATGGTGGTAGTTGTGGTTAATGGTGGTAGTTGTGGTTGATGGTGGTAGTTGTGGTTGATGGTGGTAGTTGTGGTTGTTGTTGTTGTTGTGGTTGATGATGGTAGTTGTGGTTGATGGTGGTAGTTGTGGTTGATGGTGGTAGTTGTGGTTGATGGTGGCAGTTGTGGTTGATGGTGGTAGTTGTGGTTGATGGTAGTTGTGGTTGATGGTAGTTGTGGTTGATGGTGGTCGTTGTAGTTGATGGTGGTAGTGGTGGTTTATGGTGGTAGTTGTGGTTGATGGTGGTGGTTGATGGTGGTAGTGGTGGTTTATGGTGGTAGTTATGGTGGTTGATGGTGGTAGTTGTGGTTGATGGTGGTAGTTGTGGTGGTTGGTGGTAGTGGTGGTTGATGGTGGTAGTTGTGGTTGATGGTGGTAGTTGTGGTTGATGGTGGTAGTTGTGGTTGATGGTGGTAGTGGTGGTTGATGGTGGTAGTTGTGGCTGATGGTGGTAGTTGTGGTTGATGGTGGTGGTTGGTGGTGGTAGTAATGGTTGATGGTGGTATTTGTGGTTGATGGTGGTAGTTGTGGTTGATGGTGGTGTTGTGGTTGATGGTGGCAGTTGTGGTTGATGGTGACAGTTGTGGTTGATGGTGGTAGTTGTGGTTGATGGTGGCAGTTGTGGTTGATGGTGGTAGTGGTGGTTGATGGTGGTAGTTGTGGTTGATGGTGGTAGTGGTGGTTAATGGTGGTAGTTGTGGTTGATGGTGGTAGTTGTGGTTGATGGTGGTAGTGGTGGTTAATGGTGGTAGTGGTGGTTGATGGTGGTAGTTGTGGTTGATGGTGGTAGTGGTGGCAGTTGTGGTTGATGGTGGTAGTGGTGGTTAATGGTGGTAGTGGTGGTTGATGGTGGTAGTTGTGGTTGATGGTGGTAGTCAATCAATCAATCAATTCCTTTATTTCGCAATACATATGTACAGTACACAGTACAAAACACACACATTACATAATCCAATAACAATTATAGTAAAGTTAAATCAAAATGTATTAAACATTCAAAATTATTTCATATATACAAACTATTTACAATATTAGCTTCTGATAGTCAGGATAAAATCATCAAATAAAATATTATAAAAAATATATGCATTCGAAACTCAATTATGAGGATGGAAGTCATTCGATAATGAAATTATCGAATACAATTAAAATGCAATTTCTAAAACGTATTTGTTGCCTACAACCGCTGTTAAAAAATAATAGTTACGCCCTTCTAGAGCTAAAACCCATAATAGAAACATGGACCTCGCCTGTCCTCATGCCCTTGTACCCACTCAATCCTGGCTCTCAAAACATCTAGATTTTCTCCTAGTACATCTACATTATAAGTTTTTCGAAACAAATTTACCACATTTTGAACCATGAAACCTTCTTTAATAATAGGAATATTATGCCTAATTATAGGATTTTGAGACCTTAATACTCTTTTGCAGTATCGTGCTTGAACTAATGCTGTATGATGATTGAGTAGCAATTGTTTGCATCGAGCTGGCGTAGGGAGGTACGCCACAAATACGCTTAAGGGATTTATTAAATGCAACTGAAAATGCTTTAAAACCATTAGAATTAAAAGAACTGTCGTGATTCCATAGGGGAAGTCCATAATCTGGTAGACAGTAAGAATTAAAAAGAAATAACATTGTATCTTTGTTCACTTGTTTGTAATTTCTAAAAATACTATTAAAAGATCCATAAAAATTATTTATTCTAAAAGTTATGTCATCTGAGTCTTTAAAATTAAACAAAATATTGTGGCCCAGATATTTGAATCCCTTCACCACCTCCAAGGTATCTCCGTTCAGCTCAATGCTCTGCGTCTGCTGATTATTATTGGTAGTAAATATCATGCATTTAGATTTATCTCTGTTAATTTTAAGTAAATGTTGATCAATACAAGAACATAATTTGCGATATAATATATCCATATCTTGAACAGAATCAGCCAGGAGGACTATATCATCAGCGTAGGCTAATATGTTGCATCTCACATCTCCATATTTACATCCTGCATTAGTACCAGCCACTTCATTTATAATTTTGTCCATGTATAAATTGTATAGAAAGGGTGATAGTATTCCACCTTGCCTCACACCTTTCTCAACATAAACATAGTTGCTATAAGAGTCTTGCCATCTTACATTCGCTTTCTGATTCCTTAGGTAATGCATTAAAATTAATATTACATCGACTGGTAGTGACAATTCTAATAATTTGTTCCCTAAAATAAAATGGTCTACCCTATCAAAAGCTTTACTTAGGTCAATAAATGTAGCTACTGCATTGTTCTTACAATTCGAGGATTTTTTCATAATGTCTTTAAGAATAAAACAAGTATCTGTGGTTGAAGACCCTGATTTAAACCCGAATTGTCTAAACTTGAGAACCACTTTTTCAGATAAAATATCTAAAATAAATAATTCAAATAGTTTTAAAAGGCATGAGGACTGCATAATGGGTCTGTAATTATCTGACTCTGTAATATTTTTCCTACTGTCTTTTATAATAGGTGTAATAGTACCCTTCAGCAAGTCACCAGGGAGATATCTATCTATCTATCTCTATCTATTGCCTGACGCCGTGATCCCCGAAGGGGTGGCCACGAACGAACCGCCCCCATGCACCTCTGTCCCCAGTCAGTCGACGCCCCTCCCCCCAACCAGCACCGCCTTCATTCATGTAGTTCCTCACTCCATCCTTCCACCTCATATTCGGTCTACCTCTCCCCCTCTGTCCCTCCACCTCGCTCTCGTACACCCTCTTAGTCATTCTCTCGCTTTCCATACGTTCCATATGGCCGAACCATCTCAAGTTGTTCCTTTTCACACTTTCCAGCACATCTACCTCCACACCACACCTCCTTCTTACTTCCTCATTAGTCTGTCTATCCCTCCATGTAATTCCGCACGCACTCCTTAAGTAATTCATTTCCACTGCTCTCACTCTTGGTCTGAGTCTTTCAACCAACGTCCATGCTTCGCTTCCGTAAGTCAGTGTCGGGATTACCACACTGTCATGCAAGGACTTCTTCACTTCCATACTGACCACCCTATTTCTTGTTACTGCTTTTAGCGTTCCTACAACCCTCTTCCCCTGTTGTACCCTCTCTCGCACCTCTTCATCCATAGTCCCATCTTTACTCAACACACTGCCCAGATACTTAAAAGAGTTGACGATCTCCATAGCCTGACCGTTCAGCTTCACCTCACACTCTGTGACTTCACCCCTTTCGAAGACCATAACCTTGCTCTTCCCCGTATTTACCTTCAAATTCCGTTTTTTGCACACTGTTCCAAACTCATTTACCAGACCCTGCAACTCCCATTCATTATCACTCATCAGAACTGTATCATCTGCAAACAGCAGTATAGGTAGCTTCCACTTAATTCCCTCCCTTTTCAGCGATACACCAACATCCACTGCTCTTGATAGTATTTCTTTCATAACTCCATCCATATATACAGTAAACAACCACGGGGACATCACACACCCCTGTTTCAAACCAACATTCAGGTCAAAGAACTCGCTCTGCTCACTCTCCACACGTACTGCCGCCTTTGCACCCTCATACATGCTCTTCACTGCTTTCAGCAACTTGCCCTCTACTCCGTATATTCTAAGTACTTTCCACAAACCTTCTCTATCCACTCTGTCATAGGCCTTCTCCAAGTCCATAAAGGCAACATACACCTTTTGTTTCTTCTCCAGATACTTCTCCACAACACAATTCAGGGTAAAAATCTGATCTACACATCCTCTTCCCTTCCTAAAGCCTCCCTGCTCGTCGCCTATCCATTTCTCCGTTCTCACTCTCACTCTCTCAATCACTACACTACTGTATACCTTCCCTACTACGCTTAGAAGACATATTCCTCGGTGGTTACCACACACTCCTCTTTCCCCTTTGCCCTTATATAGGGGGACTATTATGCCAGTCTTCCAGTCATCGGGTGCACTCCCCTTCTCCCATGCTAGTTTGCACATTTTCCATACCCATTCCATCACTATCTCACCACCATACCTCAACATTTCCCCACACACTCCATCTGTTCCTGGTGCTTTCCCCAACTTCACTCTTTTCATGGCTTCCCACACTTCTGACCTCCTGATCCCCACCTCCTCCTCCACTACTTCTCTTCTTCTCCCTCCAATACCATATCCAGCTATGTTTGCTGGCTCTTCATTCCTTTCATTTAGCAACTCACTGAAGTACTCCCTCCATCTTTCGACTCTCTCTTGCTTCTCGGCTAGCATTCTCCCATTCTTATCTTTCACACCCTTACTGTTTCCCTTGCTACCTTCCCTAACTTTCTTGACTTCTTTCCAGAACAGTTTCTTACTCTCCCTCCATTTTACACTCAGATTCCTTCCAAATTCCTCATCTACTCTTCTCTTACTTTCCTTCACTACTCTCTTCACCACCCTCTTACTCTCCACGTACCTCGCTCGTTTCTGTCTCTCGGAATCTTCATTCCCTCTACTACCCAACCACTCTCTATATGCTTTCTTCTTTTCTTCCACAGCTATTCTTACCTCTTCTGTCCACCATGCTGTACCTTTCACTCCCCTCCCTCTTCTCCTCACTCCACACACCTCCTCACATGCTGCACAGATCTCATCCTTAAACACCTTGCTCATCTCCTCCACTTCCTCCATAACTTCCAGGTCGAACCCACCTAGTCGTCTTTCCACTGCTCTCCTGTACTCCTCCCTGACTTCCTCCTCCTGCAACCTCTCCACCCTCCTCACCATTCCACCCTCCTCTCGCCTCCCTCCCGCTCTCCTCACCCACTTCTTTTGTATCCTAACCTTAGCTACCACTACATAATGATCAGACAGACCCCCTCCAATACCCCTATACACCCTAGCATCCATCACAGATTTCTTCATTCGTTCATCCACACATACATAATCAATCAACGACTTTCGTTCCACCACTGTCTTATCCTTCATTGTCAACATCCGTTTCCACGTGTACCTGTGGATCATTCTGTGTCGGAAGAAGGTGTTGGCTATCCACAGCCTCCTCCCCACACATACGTCCACAAGTGCACTACCATTCCCATTCACCTCTGATGGTACCCCCCACCCTCCCACCACTCCCTCAACTACCAGGGAGATAGCAGTGGATAAAACAAGTATTTAAAAAATTAGCAATATTTTCCAAAAAAAGACCAAGATGCATTCTTTAAAAAAAATTGTGAATAAAATCATGACCTTCACCAAAGTTAAGACGCATTAACAATTGTTTTATAGTGTGACTAGAGATCTTTAAACGCATTTTTCTACCTTCAGGCCACGCTTGCTTAATATCATTTAAGAAGTCTCGCTCAGCGTTAGGATTATTTGGAGGTTGACTTAAAAGAATTTTTTCTTTAAATACTTTAGTTATATTATAATTGCCACTCTGGCCATTTATAACACTTGATACCTTTTTACACCCTTTCTTTCTTTTTACTTCATTCCAAAATTCACTCTTATTCTTATATAAAAACTTTTCCGTTATTGAATTACAAATCTCTCTCTGTTCGTTAATTTTACATTCATTTAGTGCCTTTTTAAATTCCTTCCGACTGTCTAACATATCTCTATGAATATCTGTTCCTCGTATCCTGCCGTATGGTAGTGGTGGTTGATGGTGGCAGTTGTGGTTGATGGTGGTAGTGGTGGTTAATGGTGGTAGTGGTGGTAATGGTGGTAGTGGTGGTAATGGTGGTAGTGGTGGTAATGGTGGTAGTGGTGGTTGATGGTGGGTATAGCTGTTTACACATGGAGTGGAAATATATATAAAAAGCTATGAACATAAAATCAGCACACTTTTTTTTGTATAGTACATATATTACAAATGTATGTGTATATGTGTGTATGTATGGGTGCCAGTGAGGGGGTCAAAACAGGTCATGGGAAGTTATTCAGGTGGTCCACTTAGCACCTGCACCCCATCCATCACCTTCCCTTTCTATCCCCCCCCCCCCCCCCCCCCATACTCTCCCTCAGGTCTCTCTCTCTCTCTCTCTCTCTCTCTCTCTCTCTCTTTGAAATGTATAAACTATGACATCAACTCGGTAATATCAGATGGTAATGAGCTCAATGCATAACATAATTATATATCCCCATCTTGGATGCCCGTGATATTTCACAGGGCAACAGGTCAAGAGGTGCCTTTATAATCTATATTATTTTCATCCACGTCTTCTTAGTACTTCAATATTGGTTGGAAGGGCAGTGGGTGGGGAGATAACCTTCTGCTTTGCTATCCTTTCTGCTGAAGTAAATTGGGTTTATTTATGCATACCGGTACTATGATGATTTTATGCAGCTTGAACATTATTTCACACAGGCAATGGTTACAAGAAGCAATTTTTAAATCCTTTAACATTGAGAGGTTCAAAATTAGTTGAAAACAAAATCGTCTATGGTAGGATAGAATAAGACAAATATTACATTACAGGAATGAACTGTGAAGGACTGCAATATGCTGTTCGCTATGTGCAGTCTGTGTATGATGTACGTATGACATTCCATATAACTAATTAACACACACACACACACACACACACACACACACACACACACACACACACACACACACACACACACACACACACACACACACACACACACACACACACACACACACACACACACACACACACACACACACACACACACACACACACACACACACACACACACACACACACACACACACACACACACACACGTCACACGCACATACAAACTCTTCCTCGTGTTGTTCCTCTTCTCCACATGTTTACCATCTTTCTCTCTCTCTCTCAGTTCACATCCATTCTCACACCATTTATATCCTTCCCTCTATACCTCCCATTTCCTTTGCCTTGTCTCATTTTCCCATTCCTTCGTTAAATTGTTACATGTCACACTCACCCTTTCCCTAGTTAGTTTTGATGTACCTTTATGTCTATTGCACACGGTGTATACAATTATATCACCCCCCTTCTCTCTCTCTCTCTC